>PJRA01000011.1:1632151-1643281 GCA_016987375.1 Brachionus koreanus | reverse complement strand
GAAGAGTTGAACAATAATCAAAATATGGCAAAATAAATGACTTGAAAAACTGAATTTTAACAGAAGTAGAAAGATAGAAAAGTCTTTTAATACTAAATAGTTTTTTGTTTACAACTAATGAGATACTACAGGCAAACTTTGAAAAATTAAGATTTTGATCAATCTTAAAACCTAAGAGCATTATTTCATCTACGACTTGAATATCTTTTCCACAAATATTTATCTTCTCAGGAAATTTAGTTCGTTTATTCGAAAAGATCATGCAAAATGTTTTAGACCAGTTTATATATATCTTGTTATAAGAACACCAATTACTAAGATTTGTAATAGTTGATGAAAAATTTAATAAGGCACTTTCCAAATCTTTATCTGAATGACTGATTGTCGTGTCATCGGCAAACATTTTTATATTAAAATCTCCTAAAAGATATGGGAAATCGTTAATAAAAATGAGAAAAAGAAGTGGACCTAATACTGAACCTTGAGGTAAACCTAACTTGAGTAAAGTAGGTTTAGATTTTTCCTTCCCAAGACGTACTATTTGTGCTCTATTAGTAAAGTAATTGGATAGAAGACCTAAGGAATTATTATCAAACCCATAGTGAAACAACTTTAAAAGCAAAAGATTTGAATCAATCACATCAAAAGCTTTTCTAAAATCGATAAATAATGATAAAGTTGTAAATTTTTTTTCCTTGGCTTGATATATCTCACTCAAATATTCATGAAGAGTAGACTGGCATGAGTGACCAGGCCTAAATCCATGTTGACCATTAAAAAAATTTTGTTTGATTCAAAATAGTTTGAAATCTGTTTTGCTAAAAATCTTTCAAACATTTTTGAAATCGGAGACAACACTGATATAGCCCTATAATTGTTTATGTCAGCTCTATTTAAAAAAAAAAAAAAGAACAATTAAATTTTTAGATTTTCAAAACAATTTTTTCAAAAATGTCTTCATATTTTAAAAAATCTATGTTTAATGTAACCATAAGAAACATCCTCTGGCATTCCTTCTTTCATTCTTCCTTATAAAATTGTCTATCTTTCTTATATTTAATTCTACAGAAAATGAAAGATTTTAATTATAAAAAATTGAAATATGCTTCTAATTGAAATATTAAGTTGGTTTATTTTAAATAGTCTTTTAAATTTTTTTTAGTCCGAATCCGTGTTTTAGGAACATTCAAGACATTACTAGAACTGACTATAATTAATGCATTTTTTTTCAATTTAACAAAATAAATTCTGCAAATTGTTTAGCAGTTTTTTGTTTAGCTTAATTTCAAATAAAAAAAACAATTTGGCATGTTTCAAAATGTGTAAGTAGTGTAAAGTCTCGAGTTCGGACTTTAAGGATTAAAGCCAAGAAATAAATAAAACAATTTAATTTAGTTTAAAAGTTTATTAAATGGAATCCCAAGTTAATACAATTAAGTAGTGGTTTATATAGTGGTAAGCGTTAGCGTGCTCTGACTGCAGTTATGACTTAACTACATTTAAATGAGATCTAGAGAAGAAGATTAAGAGATGACAAAACTCGGGTCTAAAGAAACATAGAAATTCGGTTCATACTATTTTAAAATCAAATTTTGAATTAAAATTTAAAATAAATTCCTCGATTTTTTCAAATGTTTATATTTATATTCATTTTTTTTATTGCTATGCTTCTGCTGTAAGTTAACTAAGCTGTTGACATCCAATAAATCTTACTAAACGACAAACTTATTGTTTTAAAATACTAATATTTATTTCGTTTTTAGGTATATTAGACATATATGGGTTTGAGCATTTTCAAAAAAATAGCTTTGAACAACTGTGTATCAATTTAGCAAATGAACAAATTCAATATTTTTTCAATAAAGTAATTAATTAGAAAAAAAATATTCTTTTAGAATAAAAATTTTGTATTTTAAAAGCATATTTTTAGTCTCGAAAAAGAAGAATATTCGCGTGAAGGTATTAATTCAATATCAATTACTTTCAATGACAATCAACCACTATTAGAACTTTTCATGGGATCATCCGGTATGCTAAAAAAACTAGACGATTTGTGTAAATTGCCGCGAGCTACCGACTTGAATTTGATACAAAACTTTAATAAGGATTTTTCGAAAAACTCTTATTACATACCAAGCAAGCGATATGAATTAAATTTCACAATAAATCACTATGCTGGCAAAGTAACTTACACAGGAGAGAATTTCTTAGAAAAAAATCGTGATTCGTTGCCATTTCGTGTATCTGAACTTTTGAAAAATAGCTCTAATGATATTGTTTCCGAGATTTTCTCTAATGGTAAAATAAAAATTACCCAAAAAAAAAAAATTCTATTTCATTTTAATCTAGGCTCTTCACCCAAAGACACTATTTATACTTCATACACTGTTGTAAGCAATATTGATTAATTTTTAAATCATTGTTAAATCATTGTTTTTATTTAAGTGTACAATTAGAAATATCGATAAAACTTCAAACCGATTAAGTGTTAGTGCACAGTATAGAGTAAGTATTTGATTTTTAATATTTTTAAAATTTTAAATATACCGGATTTTTTGAATAAGGAAAAAATTTCTTTTATTAATTAAAATTTATTTTTTTTTTTATTGAAAAAATATTTTTAATTTTAGTGTATTTCAAGCAAATGATATCCAATGTATATTAGAATGCTGAAAAATTAAATTTATTCTAACGTATTTGCTCGATTTTACTGACATGTCAATGTGATTTTCAAAATGACATGAAAAAGATAAAAATTTAAACCCAAAAATAGCATAAAATAGGCTATTTGATTTTTAAAATTATTAACTGATTTAAGACTAAGAGATTAAATTTTAGTTATGCTAAAATTTAGTTATGTCCTTTCGTCCTTTCTTAATATTTGTGGTATTAATTAAAAAAGGTGTCGTATTCAAATTTAAACTTGCGAAAAAAAATGCAAAGATTTATTTGCATGTATAATTATTAAATTTTATTTAAACTATTAAATTAAATAATTCCTGAGTCAGTCCAGTACATTCTAATTGTTATTGAAAAAAACTGAAATTTCATTAAGTCATTTACAAAAAAATTTCCAAAACATATTCATTTTTATTTTAAACAAACTTAAGGTTATTCTATAAAAGTTGTTAAATATTTATATAATTAGACTGATAACGACAAATACATTGAATTTGATAGGGAAATTTTAGAATCATCTGAAAATTCATTTAAATAACAAGAACGATTTTCAATACATGAAAGAATAACTATTTTTTTATTTATTTCAAAAAACGCCGATAAAGGCGATGAAAATTAAAGTAAAAAAATTTATCTTGAATATGATCAATCGATCTTAAGCTTGTTTAGAATAAAAATAAATAGGACTTTTTCAAAATTTTTTCAAACAATTTTTATGATTCTTAATTTTAATAAAATTAAAAGATTAAAATTTTTACTCAAAAACTTATTGAGCTTTGTTTTGAACATTTCTCATGTACTTGCTAGTTAGGCAAATCTGATTTAAATAAGATTAAAAACTATTTTTTAATTTTTCTTTCATTTTTAGAATTCATTAGAAGTATTAATGAAGCGAATGTCCGAATCACGTCCAATATTTTTAAGATGCATTAAACCAAACTCATCAAAACGTCCAAACGATTTTAACGAAAAATTCGTTTTATTGCAGCTTAGGTATTGTGGTGTTCTAGAAACTATTCGCATTCGTCGTGAAGGCTTTTCTTTAAGGCCTACTTTTCAAGAATTTGTTGACAAATATAAATACTTATCGCCTGATAGCTTGGTTAAATATGATTCACATTCATGCAAAAAAATATTAGAAACTTCCAATATGAGTAATTGGCGTGTTGGGTAGTCACAATTTTTCCTTTTTGGCAATATATTTAATAATTTTTTATGATAGAAAATCTAAGGTTTTTTTAAAATATTATCATTATGAACAGCTCAAAGTGATTCTTGATGAGTACAATAATCATGCAATAATGATTCAAAAATGTATGATAAATACTTAACAATTTATTAAATTCTTGAAATATTTTTTTTCTTAGATGTTCGAACATGGCTGGCACGAAAGGAATTTATGCGGAGATATGAGAAATCACGCCGGGAACGATACAAAATAGCCGATTTTTTGGTTAATCTTCATGCCAAATCTTCCTCTTTTTACCAATTTGTTACCAAATCAGGTTATTATAACGATTTAAATAAAAATATAGTATAAAATGGTTTAATTATTTTTTAGCCTCAGTTAAATTGCTTAAATCTAAAGAAATCAGAGAAGATTCGAGTGAAATTCAGTCTCAAAGGAATAAAGTTGAGCGCCATTCGGTAAATAGTCTTAAATCATTCAATGAAAAATAATAATAATTGATAATTTTATTTAAGTTTGCTTATTTATGCTTTTTTCTATTTTTAATTAAGTTTTTACCTTAATTGACTTAAATTTAAGTTAAAAAAAAGTGATAAAATCAAATTTAATTTTTAGAATATTTAATTTTAATTTAACCTTACATTAAATAAAGGTATTTAGATTAAGGGTGTTTGAAAAACGCTGCTAGAAATTAAATCATAATTTATGACAGACTTTGAGACAATGTCTAATTTTTTTTCCAAAATTTAAAAGAGTTGAATTCTATTTTTTTTTGTTAAGTTCAAAGCCAACTAAAATAATATTTTTAATGATAAATTTAAAATTTGATAATAAGAACGCTGGCTGATTCTTAAATTTGTCCACAAGGCAAGCTCTCCTAATAAAAATTGAAATTAACTGTAATTTTAAAAGTGCCAAAATAAATTTTATTTTTTAATCTTTTTTCAATACAGAATAGATAATTTATTAGAATAGTTTTCAATTTGATTTCATTAAGATTATTTCAAATTATAATGACAATCATTTCAAATCTTCAAATATTTTTTCCCATTTTTTAAGAAAATGAAGTATAACCAAAGACACTAGTAAAATCTATGTTGATATTTTGTTTTTAAATTGCCTTTAAATGAAAAAATTTAAAAAAAAAAACAAATTTGGGTCGGGGTTAGAAGATCCCTTAATTAAAGCTATGATTTTAAAGTTTGCCTTGATTACCTTTTAATTTATGCAATTAAATTTAACTCAATTTGACAAAGTTCTATACAGTTAAATACTATATAGTTAAATAAAAGTTTAGTTTGGTTACTAGAAAAAACTTTAATCAACAGTATTCCATAAAGTATTCATAAAAGAATCCTTTTTTATGATTGATATAGTATAAAGTAAATAAAGTACATAAAAATTATGTTGGTAACAAGAAACATATTATGTTTTTTATGTTGTCATTGCCAATAGATTAAAAATACTGATTTTATGTTTAGAAAATTAAAAATCAAAGCGTTAATTATTTTAAAATAATCTACAATTAATTCAAACTTATTGATATTAGTTAGTAATGTAATATTCATTTTATTAGAATAAATTTTATAATCTTTAATTTTAGTTTAAAATAAAAAATATCTGTTTAATTTAAATTTCATACTTGATTACATATTATTGCATAGTTTATTATATATTTTTTGGTAAAACCATTTTTTTTACTACGGTATTCACTTGAAAATTAGTGACTCAAATCTGTGTCTTTGAAGAAGATCTTGAGACTTTTAGCGACTGAATTATTTTCAAATAAAATATTCTAAAATTGAACTATTAGGAACTAACAGAGATGAAGCATATAGCCTCTTAGAGGTTACTATATAACAAGAATAAAAAATTAAATAAATAAAATATTTTAATTAACACAAGCATGCTTTGAAGAATTTTTTGCCTCAAAAGATAATTAAATATGCTTAACACTAGAAAGGCCGGCTGATTATTACGTTACCAATTGATTAACAAATAAAGGGTTTTATTTGTTAAGAAATTTATTTAAAAAAGGTATATGAAAACGGCCGTTCTAAAATTAAAATATTAAAGCTTAGGCCGAAGTAAATAAAATTGTTTATTCAGCAAAAAAATACAAAAAGTGTAATAAAATGTTATTCGAATCAGATTTAAAAATTTAAATCATGTTGTGATTGACTAACCCATGCGAATAAAAAATAAATACTGAGATGGCAGATATAACTGGTTGGTTGCAACCATATTTGCGTATGCGCGTTAGTCACAATAAGAAGAAGCTGATCAAATCAGATGGTGACTTTTGTGTTGTCTTTGTCAAAAACACCACAATTATTAGTAAAAATTTCAAAATTTAGTTATATAGACAAATTTTTTCTGGTAATTATTTAAAATTTTCAAAAGTTAAAAACAAGGGTTTAATTTTTAAAAGCTTTTTCGTAAAATTTTATTTCTTTCAAAAAATATTCAAGTTTCAATTTTTTAAAAAAGGGTCTAAAAACCCGTCAGGTTTTCTAGTTGATATTTTAATTATCTCTGTCTAATTAGCTTTGAAAACATTCTTGAATAAATTAAACAATTATTGTTTTGTCAGAAAATTAAAAAAAAAAACTTCATTTTTATTGAAATTTGCATTTGGCTAACATACTCCTGTTAAAGAAAATAAATTTTATTATAATATAACATTTAAAATTTTTAAGACTCGAAGTCCAAATGTAGGACAGTCAATAAATTCGAAAATTTATGATAATCTAAATAACAAGGTTGTTAACGGATCAAACAAAAGTCCGGGTAAAAAATCAAATGAAGCTAAAAAAGGACCAGTTTGGCTGTATGGAAAAATAACTAGAGGGTAAAAACTAAATGTACTTTATTTTAGGATTTTTATATTTTATTTGTTTCATAGACAATCTGAGGAATTCTTAAAAAAGAAAGAAATCGGAACTTATTTGGTGCGCAAAAGTGATTCTAGAGACGGCTATTCGCTATCTTTCAAAGCCGAAAACCGATGCCGTCATTACATGGTAGATGCATTGCCTAATGGCAAATTTATTATCATCGGCGAGCCGCGAGTTCATAATAGCCTCAAAGATCTAATCGAGTATCATAAAAAGCATAAATTATCTAATTGGAATGGTTATTTGAGTGTTCCATTTATTAAAGATTGAGCTAAAATTGATTTATTTAATTTGTTATCTTTTAAACAGTGACAATCCGGAATAATTTGACGACAATTTTTGATAGATAAAAATTGAAAAAGCTTTGTATAATTAAGATTATGTTTTTTTACTTGAATTTTTTCAAAATAAAAGAAAATTCTAAATAAAATATATGTGAATTTTAGAATTTGATTTATTTATTAACTTCCGTCATTTCATAAAATAAAAATAAAAATAAATTTAATGAATATTATTTTTTTCATTAACTCCAGAAAATAAAAATTTATCAGCATTCTTCAATTTTGTTTTTGCTTCCTTTAGAAAACGACTCATAGTCAGCCAATGCAATTAAAAATCAAATTGACTGGTTTTTACTTTTAAATTTTTAATCGCAGACAGATTTTTATAGATAAAAGAGAATAGAAATGTTAAATTATAACGAATTAAGAATAAGAACAAACTTAAACGCGTTCTATCAATAAAAAAAGGATTAGATTACTTTTTAAGCTTGTCAGATAATCTAATTTTATTAAAATAGAAAAATGCGAACAGAATCTAGTTTATGTTCCGAGCAAAATGCCGTCAATCAGAATTGATGGCGTCAATTAGCAGATTTAAGAAGAAAAATAACCACTAAAACACTAGAGGGCTTAGTCTAACCTTTAACCAAAGAGAAGACATTCAATTAAATAATTTTAATTAAAAGAAAATAATCATTGCAAGTCAATTAAAGCTTATTTTTTTGGATCAATTTTATTTTCAATTCAAACTTGACTGTGTAATTAACTTTAATTTTTATTTTATCAAATAATTTATTTTAGATATATAAAATTTTTAATTAAAAATAAAGTAAATTTAGATTGATGAAATAAAAATTTTCACTCTCGACAACTGGAGATAATTAAGAGTGAAAAGTTTTTCGAAAATCTCAAACAATAAATCTTTTTTTCTATTTGAACAAACAATTGAGCATACATAATAAAAAAATCTGAGAAATATTTTGATTAATTTATCTTATAAGATAAAAAAAAAACTTTGGGCAAATTTTTTCATCATTTAACTGTTGATCTAATCGAGCCTTTCTTTTGCCATTAATTCGAATAGCTATTAGGCACAAGGGTAATCAAATTTAGATTAGTTCTATCTTGGATTAGATTTTCAATCCATTTATGTAAACAAAGATTTAAACAAAGTAAAATATTTATTTGTTTTAAGTACCAATTTTAAGAAACCTTTATTATTTCCGACCATGATCATACTTAATCCCCAGGTGTATTTTAAGTTCATATTTCCAGATATTCAGTTCAATTTTGAATCAAAAAAATTCAAATCATTGAATCAAGATAATTTCTTAATTATTTAAAATTTTAACAAGATATTTAGGCTATTGATTTTGTTTTTAAAAAATAAAACATTCTATTTTAGTTAAATCAGCCGCTATTTTAAATAAATTAAAATTCTTAAACAAATTTAATAGATATTCTTGCAGCAACAGTGTCTAAAATTATTTGATAGCTTTTACCTTGTTGATCAAGGCAGCTTTCATTTCATTTTTCATGTCATGCAATACTCAACGCAATAATAATTAAAACCTCAATTTTTTATAATTTTTCTATTAAAACTAATCAAAAATATTTTCAGCTTTTACATCAAAGAGACTTGCAAATTTTTTTGTTTGCTATTTTGCGATTCTGTATGATTTCAATATTTAGAAAATACTTAAATTGAATGTTTTCTCTTAAGATGAGTTGTAAGAAATAAAGTAGATGATTAAATGAGTGGGTGGAGGACCTAATTTTTATTTTAAATATTTATTTGACGTAAAATAAATTCAAGTATATTATCATTTCAATTTTATCAATTTTTAGTAAATAATTAATAAAAAGAACGAACTTAAGACTTTTTTTTACTTTCAAAAAAAATTAAAATTTCAGATATGTTAAAATGATTGTTTTTTTTTTTAATTTTTTCATCACAAAATACGAACCTGATAATAAGTTAATAATTTATTTCAAGGTTTTAGTCGAGTAAAAAGCTTTAATTTGTGACTAGAGGCTTAATTCGTGGAAAATAAATTAATAAACATTCAATTACGGCAGCTGCTGAAAATAGAGGAAAAAAAATTTAAATTTGACTATACAAAATATTAAAATCTAATAATGATATAATGAAAATCGATTTTTTCTCTGAAGAAACTTTTTCATGAATTTAGCTAATTTTAAAAGCAAAATTGAATGCAAAAATGCTTCTGTTGAATATATTTCCGAAATAGGCATTTAGAAGTAAAAATTTCAAAAAAAATATTTCAAATTTGTTTTTGATTCTTTTTATTAAGTTCTTTTATTTCTTCCACACAAAATAGAAAAAAATAAAGAATTAGTTTAATGCATCCGTCTCCTACTATTTTTGTTTTAAAAGATTTAAATTAAAAATGATTGTAATACCTCAGTTAAAAAAATGAGATTATTTAATCAAAATTTTAGTCAAAATGAATTTGATATTAAGGACAAACGAAGCTCGAATTCGGACAGCTATGGAGCCAAGTATGAAGTCAATGAGACGCCAAACGAATTCACATCTGGCTATGCGATGAAGCCTGTCGAAATTTTAGTAATTCTGTTTGTTCTTGTTTTATGGATTTTGTCTTTGCGTAAATTTTTCAAAACTTTTGGCAAGCTAAGAACTACACATTATCGAGATGTTCCTTACAAGTACAAGCTCAAGGATCCAGAGAATATAAACCATATTAAAGTTGTAAATAACCAAACCGAATCAGTTATTTATTCGCGTGATCCCATCAAGTCATTACAATTTAACGAAACTTCTCATGCTAATGCCAGTTCGCTTTCAATGGCGCCTTTAATAGACAGCAATTTGCTTGCCGTAAATGGAAACAGGAAACTTGTCAGCAATAGCTTTTCATGTCTTAACATGTACGAAAATGAAAACATGAATGAAACACATTTTCACTATGACATAAATGGCATGCGCAAGAAAAACTCCGTTTCAAACGGTAATATTCAGATGCGCGTCGACTTAGAGCCCAACACTCAATTATTGGATCCGTTGTATAACTTGTCTCCCATTGTCAGAAAGTCATTGCTTGATTTACATAAAAAAAGCATTGAAAATGTTGCCCAAGGAAATTCAAGTGAGCATTCAACACCACGAAGTAGAAACAAACTGTTAGAAAAAGCCAAATCTAATGGCAGCTTTGGTATTTCAACGAATCACAAAAGAATGTTTCAAAGAGAGCATTTGACTGTAAAATTTTTAGAGTCTCCTGTTTAGTAGCGTTAGTTATTTACCTTTTTATGATGATTTTTTTGTTAATAAAAAACTAATAAATTATTTACTTATTGTATTTGTTTTTTAATATTTTATCAAAAGCAAACAGTTTTCACTCTCAAATCTTATTTTATATGAGTGGTAATTTTTTTCGAGAGACTTTTAATATTAAACCAAATTGGTGCAAAATTTTCTTCAACAAAAAAGTGATGAGTACGCTCTATTTAGGCCAAAAGAAATGTATTGTTTAAGAGAAAAGGATTCTCTGATTTTTCATTAAATTTATAGAATAAATAAGTTTTTTTAGAAATTTTAAATTAAACATAACTTTAAAATAGTTGTTACCATATTTAATAAATTTTATTTACACTAGTTTAAAGAATTTTTCATAAATAATCTTTAAAAAATTTTTATGACATTTTAGTTATTAATTAATATTAATTAATTATAATATGATAGCATTACAATTAAAAAGGTTAAAAAAATTAGCAACTGTAAATTTTGAATAAAAATTTATTAGATAATAGACTTTTAATTTACACCGATTAAAATTCATGATCTTGCTGATATAAGTTTTTTTAATGAATATCAATGAAACATCTAAAATACTTATATTTGAATTTTTATTTTTCAAATCAATCACATCAAGTTCTTTAAGACGTACTTTATTTTGTCAATTTCCCCATTTCTATGACTGAGGTATCAAGTTTTTTTGAAAAATTTTTTTTTTTTTCTAAATATCACATCCTCACTCATCATATAGGACTTGTGAAAATTTGTACCAGACTCGACAAATCATTGAAAACTATCTTGATT
>PJRA01000011.1:1584253-1612597 GCA_016987375.1 Brachionus koreanus | reverse complement strand
AAAAAGCATTTAATAAAATACTGCAAAGTGTGACATACTTTGCTGCAGCTTTTTTATCTAAAATAAAACTTTTTCTTTCCTTTATTTTAAGAAATCAAATCAAATAATTAATTTAATTCGTATTGATGTCTTATTTTTTGTATTTTTTTTTAAAAGTGTAACAATGCACTTTTTTGAATTAATTATTCGAATGTTATTTATTTTGGCTAACTTTAATTTTTCAAAAAAAGAAGAATTCTTAATGAATTTCATAATACTAATAGAATCGAATTTTTAACACTCAAAAGCCGGATGGGTCTTTTGAACCACTTTTGTTACTTCCCTTCTTTGCTTTTTATTCAATAGATTTAATCATTTTTTATAAATTATTTTTCAATCATATTCAAAATCAAAAATACTATATAATAAAATTATATAATTTTGTTACAAAATAACTTAATTTTCATTGAAAAAAAGTAAATAAATTAGTCAAATAAAATGGGTCGAAAAATTCCTCCGGTCTTTGAGTGTTAATTGCTAATCTTTTTTTATTTTACTTGATTTAATTAAAATAAAGGCATTGTTAATTAAATAATATTTAAAAATCTCTTTTAGCAAAAAATTAAATCTATTTTTCAGAACTAAAATGAATTTTTTTCTGCAATATTTCAAAATTTTAAATTAAAAATAATTCTATAAAAATATTGAAAATAAACAATTATATTTTTGCTTTAGAATATAATATATTTAAATTAAAATGATAAGTCTTTTGGCTAAAATGGGGCCTTGTTTGGCAAAAAAAAGCCTCACAACAAATCTAATACCAAAAACTCTTGTCCTTACTCAAATCGAACAATTTAATTGTAATTATAATTCAGAAAATATCTAAAAGTATAATTAATATAAAGTTTAAGACCGAGCTGACGATTTGTGGAAATCTGTTCTATTAGTTAGTAGTCAAGGTTCAAAAAAAGGCAGAGGAAAGCGAAGAGGTGGCTCAAAAGCAAAAGATTTAAATTTAGGGCAAAATATTGGAGATGGTTGTGATAATTTAAAGCGTTTTTTTTTTATAAACTTTAATTTTTAGGTAAACTAAAAATCGAATGGCCTGGTCTAAATGTTGATGTTGTGAATCGAAATCAGGTCTCAACTATGAAAATAATTGGTGAAGATACCGAAAGAGAGAAGAGACTAGTTGAAATTAGAAACAAAATGGACAAATTTAGAAGAATCTCAATAGCGCCCCATGAGAGAGGATTCACAGGAAGTAGTTTAAATGGAAAATCAATTGGACAACCAATATCATACGATGATGGTAGATTTCTTTTTGTTCAAATCAATAAGATATTTATCTAAATTTTTTCATAATTAGTTGATTTTAGCAAGTTTGATTCAAGAATTTTGGAATATAAAACAATGATAGCTCATAAGTCAATACTTGGAAAGAAGAAAACGGCTAGCTGTTTTGCAGTTACGGGAAATCACGATGGTATAATAGGCTATGGACTTGGCAAAGGCTCTACTGCAAGTGGAGCAATCAAAATGGCCAAATTGAGGGCTTCACAGAGGCTGTTGTACATTGACCGGTGCGAGGGAAGGACTTTGTACCATGATTTTTACGAAGAGTACTATTTTACTAAGATTTATGCGGAAAAAAAGGCCAAAGGCTATGGTCTTAGATGTCATCGAATAATCAAGCTGCTCTGTGAGTTAATTGGCATTAAGGATTTGTATGCAAAAATAGAGGGTAGTCGAAATCCAAAAAATATTACAAAGGCTTTTTTGAGTGGTTTGCTCAATCAGCGAAAATATTCTGATATTGCCAACGAGAAAAATTTGCATGTAGTTGAATTCAAGCCTGAAATGGACAACTTTCCGCTAGTACTGGCCGAAGCAGAAAATCCAATTGAGGAAAACAATCTTCAAGCTAATGATAAATACCAGCGAAATATAAATTTATTTCTATTTAAAAATCGCTACAGATTAGAGAAAAAAGGAAAATTACCATTTTATTATAATTATCCATCTTATAAACACTACTGCATGCTACGAGATAGAGTAGGCATTCAAATAATTTATTAATAAAGATATACAAAGGTTTTTTAAAGGAAATTGAACAGCAAAAAGCCAAAATTGAACGATATCGACATTTGTCAGAAGATAGGCTGGCCGAGCATTGCTATCCAAAAAAACCAATGCCAAAATCAGAACTCAATGCTGAAGAATAATAATTATTTTTGTATCAATTTTTAGTTTAAATATTGATCGTTCAATAAACTTGTTTAATTAAACAAATGCTTATTTATAAAAAAATATGAGAAATTAAGTTCTCACATTAAAAATAGAAAATTAAATTAATATTTTTTCTAAACTAGCCTATTTCAGGCTTCAAATGTTTAATTCAAGTACTCAAAAATCTAGTTGGATGTTTAAAGATGCGGCTCAATTGGCCGAAATGAGAAGAAAAGCTAATTCGGACTACATTCAAAGACAAAATGTTGATGTAATACTTATAATTTTTTGCAAATGATCAATTAATCTTATTTTTATAATAATTAAAATAAAGAGAAATTTTTTAACTTATGAAGAAGAGAAAATAATTCTTCTGCACTACGAGTATTTGATAAAGCAATTTTGTGCACATTTTCAACCACCGTTGACAATAATATCAGTAGTCGTAAGTATAATTTAAAAAAAAAGAGAAAAAAAAATTATCTTATTTCATTCTGAGGGAACCAGTATTGCTTATTTTAAAAGATTCTACTTGAGAAACAGCTGTATGGAATATCATCCCAAAGACATTTTGTAAAAAAAAAATTTCTTCTTTTATTTAAATTAATTATTTAAATTTTAGTTTAATATGCATTTACTTGGCATGCAAAATAGAAGAGTTCAATATTTCAATACACCAGTTTATTCAGAATATAAAATCGAATGAAGAAAAAGAAGAGCTGGCAAATGCAATTCTAAATTTAGAAATGTTGCTAATGGAAAAGCTTAACTTTGAGCTTCGCGTGCACAACTTTTACCGGCCATTCGAAGGATTCTTGTTGGATGTGAAAACAAGATGTCCCGAGATAGCCAATGTTGAAATTTTGAGAAATTTCGGCATGGAATTTTTGGACAAAATTTTGAATACAGACGCATTTTTTTTATATCCACCATCACAAATAGCTTTGACAGCTATAGTTTACAGTTCTTCTAAAAATAAAATTGATTTAGATCGATATTGCCAATCGGTTTTACTAAGTGCCATGAATAATGATGAAATAAAACACGTATGCAAAATAATCAAGAGTATAATTAGATAAAATTTTTATTTAGAAAATATTTATTGTTCAATTTTTCATTTTAGACATAAATAGATTACACAAAGAAATTCCGGTCTTGAATCAAGAAGAAATAAACAGAATCGAAAAAAAATTGATGAATTGCTATTCAGCCGAGAACGATCCGAGATCTAAAAGGTAATTTTTATATTTGTTGCTGGTGAAATCATTATTTATTGAAAATTTACTTAGCTTTAAAGAATTGAATTTGAAGAGTCTAAACGAAGATGATTAGAATTTTGTTTGAAAAATATTTAATAATATGTAAAAAAATTTGAACTTATTAAAAAAAAAAATATTTACATTTATTTTATTTAAATCGAACTTTATTAATTTTGTTCAAATGGCCAAAACTAATTAAAAAAACAATTTTCTATTTTTATTTAAAAAAAAAAATTACAAAAGCCTATTCATTTGATTTTTATATTTATCATTTAAAAAAAAAGAAAACTAAAACTATACATTAGGTTTCTTCATGTTTTGTACTTCTTCATAACTAGGCGGAGCTTGATTTACTCTGAAGGCTTCTTCAGGATCAGGCATAGATGTCTGAGGAAGCCTATTTGGTGTATTTACATAATTCGGATAGTTTAAATTTGAATTTGCTAGGTTTTGACTATTATTTTGACTATAAAATGGAGTTTGTGGATACGGACAGGAAATATTTCCTGGTCTCAAAATAACCCCTGAAAATCCGTTGTTTCCTGGCATAAAAGGACCTGTGTCGTTTCCTTAAAAAATTCAAAATGAATATTTTTTCTCATTTTATTTAATTAAAAAATTACTTTTTTGCTTAAAACAAAAACAATATGCAATTAATGCAATAAGTCCTATGATCATTAGGAGAGATGAAAAAGACGAGATGCCAGTTGTTCGACGATAGCCGTATGATCCTAATAAAGATGTCAAAATAAAATAGGATCTTAATTTAAAAAATTTTTACTAAATTCACATCGTGGTCCATAGTAATAATTCTGACACTGGCATTTAAAAGTTAACCCATATTGATGACATATCTTAAAAGAAAATTTAAGTCAATTATAGAAAGTTAGCAATTTTTTGATCTAAATTACTCCATCATTCAAACAAGTATTAACAGTACAGTAATTTTTTGATGAGAAAACTTCGCATCTTGATCCAGTGTAACCATCTGGACAAGAACATGGCAATCCATGCTTGATTAACTTGCCTCCATTCAAGCATTGTTTGTTATTAAAACGTTCTGTTTCGCTTGAATTATCTGCAAAAGATTATTTATTTGACTTCATTTATTTTAAACAAAATATACCTTCTTCTGAGAGAAGAGAAATTTTTTCTTTTTAAGAAAATAAAGCATTTTTTTTAAATTTATTTTAAATTTAGTACTTTTTTGGCAATTATCTCCATAATAATCTAATGGACATAAACATCTATATTTAGTTAGATCTTCTGAGATACAAGTTGCGCCGTTTTGACATGGATTTGAACTACAAGGGTCAAATATAGCTTCAAAAAAATTTTTATATTTTTTTTATTTTATATGAAAATTTGATTACCATCTGACTTTATAGCAAGAACGATTGAACTTATAAGAAGAGTCTGAAAAATCATATTTATGGATTCATTTGATAAAAAACTTAATTTCTAGTTTGCTTCTAGAAAATATTTAATTTTATTTTTGAAAATATTGCAAATTAAAAATGAATCTTTGTAATAATAAATTAAAAATTAAAAAAGAGTTCCCGGCGTCATAGCTGAAATTCAGCAGTTTATTTAAAATAATCAATAAAATCAGCAAAATTAACATAACAATACAATAATTTTGTATTTAGAAATGAAAATTTTTAGCGCCTAATAAAAATATTTTATATAGTTTAAAAATGACTCATCACTTTATGCAATACTTTTGTATTTTTTACTAAAACATAACTGAAAAAATGGAAAATTGCTGAATGATTTTGTTTATTTATTTTGCATAAAAAAGGGCATCATATCATAAAATTAACTGATAAAAATGAAGTATTGCATCAATAGTTTGTCGAATTTAATTTGCTACAAGCGGTCCTACTTAATGCAAAATTCAATAAGCTTTTTAAAAAGACAAAATTAAAAAGTCTATTTTCTTAATTAAATAAAATTCAGTATATTTCATTAATTTTATTTAATAAATATTCATTTTAACTATTTCGATTTCTTATAACTTTATCTTAATTTTTTTAACAAATTTCTTAATATAATAAGAATTTATATTAAAAAAAATCCTAATATTTTAAATCCAGTTCAAATCCCGGGGTCTTATTTTTGATTTTCTTCAATTTTAATTTATCCATCAAACTTTTGGTTTGCTGATTCTCGGTCAATTTTTGATCGACCGTATTTTTCAATATCATTTTTCGTTTACATCATTTTTGCTTTATTCTTTAAGATATCAATCTGTTAAACTTGCTATTGTTGTTTAATTTCTTACCGTAAGCAAGTATAGTAAAAAGAAATGTGAAAAATGAAGAAAAATGAAATTTTAGCTTAGCAATTTAAAAAATTTCCTAACACTTTTTATAATTGAAAAAAGAATTTAAGTAAATCATTCGAAAAATCAGCTCTGATAATACTGAAGTTAATCAATTTTTGATATATTGAAGTTCACGATCAAATTTTAATGACCATCTACAAAAAATAGAGTTTAAAGTTTTTTTTAAATTATAAGATTTTAAACAGGGCAAAAACAAATAAGGAGGAAAATATTTGAATTTTTTTATTAAAGATTAATAAAAAGTTTTTTGACCAAGAGATCAATTTTAAAATATAAAATATTCAAGCTATCAATTTGATCTTGATTGTCTTTAAAAAAAAATAAAAAATTTGATAAATTTTATAGTATTTTTTTTATTTTTAAATTGAAAATATTGTGAAATTCAAATTAATTCTTTTCAGATAAAATAAAACTTTTTTTCCTTTATTTAAAGAAATAAAATCAAATAATCAATTGAAATCCTAATGATGTTGTATTTTTTGTCTTTTATTTACATACGAAAAAAATATTTTATTTGCAGTAATTTTTTGAAAGTTGTTTATATTTAGGGTTGGGTGGCGACCAAGCCTGGCCGATCCGACGCGGCAAAAATTAAGCGGTCAATTAGGCGGTAAGACCAGCGGCAATAATTTGGACCGCTAAATTGGCCGGGCAAATGTTTTGGTCAAAATTCCTCAAGGATCTTCAAATTATTTTTTTTAGATATCGACAAATTATTCAAAGTTAAAGATTATTTATAAATTATACCAAATTTTAGGCTAATTTCTGGATTTTAACAAAGATTTAATAAGATTGTTTATTAATTTGAGACATTGTCAGCTAATTTGTCGATTTCTAAAAAACATTCAAAAGAAAAATTTTGGAACATTTTAATTTATCAAAAAAAGAAGAATTTTTGTTCGATTTTTTTCATGAATTTCACATTACCAAAAATTGAAATTATCAAAAGAAAATAAATAACTTTTAGCAATTAAATTTATTTAAAATCAATTAGTTTCGTTTGAGTTTTGCTTTTAGATTAATCAATTTTTCAATCAATAAATATTTTTATCTATGATATTCTATTATTTTACAGTGCCGGAAATTAAATTTTCACATATATTCGTCTGATATTTTCTGATATCATAAAAAATGATCTAGTATTAATTAATATTAATAAAAAAAATTAAAAAATTTAATTTTAAAATGTTAATCTTTAGAGGCAAATACAAATGAGTAAAATACCAATTCATTTTTACTATTAATTTAAAAAAATTATTTTTCATACAGGCAAAAATTTAGATTTAACTTTTTCGAATATTATTATTTTGACAAAAATTATTATTTTGCTATTATAGCTCATTTCCAAGTTTCTTAAATTTTTTTTTCAATCAGGGAAAATTTAGCCATCTAATCTTTTAATGATACAATTCAAGATTAAGATTCAATTTTCAAATTATCAAAATTAACCTTTTATTTTGGGAATTGTAAACGTTGGCGAAATAAAACAAGATAAGCTTTTATTAATTACTTTATTTAATTTTCAATTGAAAAGACAGAACAACAAGAGGAAGAAGGAACAGTTTAAATAGGAAAAGGAAAAAGAAAGCGAAAGAGAATAAAACATAAAATAATCAACATGTTTAAAAAAAATGGTGATAATTAATATAAGATGATATGATGTGACAAGTTAACTTCTGGTTCTGCAGTCTAATTTTTTCATTCAATTTATCTTTTTTTTTGGTCCAATACATCATTTAATATATCAAATTTAATTTCTTATAAGACAAATTTTATTTCCTTATTATGCAATTTAAAATTAACAAATATGAACTTTCACAGTATCCACATAATAATTAAACTCTTTTTTAACTATAATTTCCTTATGTCGAAATCAATTTCTTTCAATTACAATCATATGTTTCATTTATTAAAAATATATTTAGCTCTATTGGCTTTAATTCAAATTTCAGGTAAATAGATTTAATAAATTTTTGGGAAAAAAATTGCTTAATTTTTTTTTAAAATAAGATACAAAATTCACGATATGTTCTTCAATCAGAATTCAGGGAGCAATATCAGTGCCAAAATTAGCCAAAATTCAAAATTGCACAATCATAGTCGGTCATATTCGTATACTAAATGCCAAATTTTTAGATCTTAACAATACAGTAATTTTTCCAAATTTAATCGAAATAACCGATTATCTTTTAGTATTTCAAATTCAAAATATCAATAATCTTGGCTTAATTTTTCCCAAATTGAGCATAATTCGTGGTCACAATCTTTTCAAAAACAAGGCTTTGATAGTTCATATGGCCAGTTCTCTAACAAAACTAAACCTAAAACGTCTAATACACATTGACCGAGGCTCAATTTTAGTTTCTCGTTTGTATCATGCTTGCTTTATCAATACCATCGACTGGTACCACATAATCAAGAATGGATCGAAACCTTTAATCAATTTGAATAACAACGAGTGTTTGAGAGACTGTGAGAAAAATTGCTGGTCTGAAGTATCAGAGCAAATTAAGTGTTCAAGCTCGTGTGAGACAAATTGTGACTTGGACGAGACAAATAAATGCTGTAGTGACCAAAATTGCTTGTATTGCTCCGAAAATAAATGTATATCGTGCTCAAAATATCGAGACATTACTGATAAGAGTGGAAATTGCATTGAAAAGTGTCCAGCTAACAGTTTGTCTTATGAAAACAGTTTTTGTATCAAAGTAAAAGACTGCTCTCTTAGTCCAACCAGTCTAGTGAAAAACTATTTTGTAATGGATGATAATAAATGTGTCAAAGAGTGTCCTGTTGGCTATAGAATTAATCTAGTAGAAAAAATATATGATAATGTTACGGTTAAGTTTCGCCAGTGTCAAAAATGTAGCGATGAAATATGCAAAATAGATTGTGTAAACAAATCTTTTCATATTGAGAAAAAGTCTGATATTAACATGATAAAAAATTGCTACAGAGTCAAAAGTTTAATTCTAGATATTGACAGTGAAATAGATGGCACAATTTTAAAAGAAAATTTTCTCTATCTTGAAGAAATTGAAGATTTTTTTTTAGTAACTAGAAATAAATTTTTGATGAGTTTAAATTTTTTAAAAAATCTTAGAAAAATAAAAGGAAAAAATTTGTTTGAGAATAAATATTCGTTGTTTGTTCATTCTAATCCAAAGTTAAGAGATCTTTGGCCAACTATTGGCGAAAATAAATTTCGATTAGAGAGAGGAACAGTTAAATTTTTTGAAAACCCGGACATGTGCTATCAAGTGATTGAAAACTTTTTAAATTCAACAAATTTAGACCAAGTACATGAATCAGATGTGTCTTTTAATTTTAATGGATATAGGCGATTGACATGTTCGAAGCAAACGTTTGATCTTAATTTTGAAATTAGAAGAAAATTTGTTAAAATTTACTGGAATGTAACTGTGTCTGATTTGAGACGTTTGAGAGGCTTTTCAATTTTTTATAGACCCGTTTTTGATGAAGAAATAAACTTAACCTTAAATGCTGACGTGTTTGACCGTTCGGAATGGCAAGACATCTATATCCAATATTCTGAAGTAAACGGCAAACATTTGAGTGTTTTGGTCAATACCTTAAAGCCTTTCACTCGCTATGCCATATATGTTAAAGCTGATATAATTTTTGACTATAATGGAATGAGAAACAAAAAATATTCTCCTCAAAATGACATAATAATCAGCAAAATAAACTTTATACAAACCCTTTCATCAAGTGAGTTTCAAAAAAAAGGAAAAAAAAGAAAAAAAAATTAAAAAAAAATCTTTTTTTTAGAACCTGGTTTGATAGAACAAATTGAGCATGAAAATCTTGATTCAGACAAAACTTTAATTAAATGGGGTCCTTCCAGTCAGCCAAATGGTATAATTGAGTCTTATTTTATATCGTACACTATGCTCAAAGATACGCAGATTAAGATACCCAACAAAGATAGATGCCACATAGGTAAATTTAAATTTGAAAATAATTAATTTAATTTTAATTTCTAAAATATTTAAAAGAACCAAACTCAATGTCAAATGAATCAAAAATCAAAAAGGAGAAAATAATTGATGAAGTTGAATTAAAAGCATGTCCGTTTTTGGACAAATCAGTCAAAAACATAATTGAGTCTGAACAAGATGAAATAATTTCAGTTGAGGACGAAATTTTTAATTTAGCATTGAGACCAATCAGAACATTTAATTATTCAGCTAAACAAGCAAAATATTCAAAAAATTTACCATCATCAACGCCTCTAGTTCACACCAGTTTGTCTAGTAAATTAAGTTATCAAGTCAATAGCTTATTAGTTGAACAAGAATTTGTCCAAAACAGACTACTGGCAATTATCAAAAAAGATTTATTCATTTTAGATGAACAAGTAAAATTTTTTTTTAATATAGGGTGATTAACTCATTTTCGACACACTTAAATGCAAATATTCAGCAAACTATTGATAGCTTTTTTATGAGCAATATATATTTTTAAACAAGAAAAATAAGAGATTTTTTTTATATATAAAAAGTATTTATTTATTTTCAAAATAACCACCTTTGGTCTCAATTACTTGATTGCATTTTTTTTTTGAAATTTTATTTTACAAGTTGATTTTAAAATGTATTTGTTAATTTTTTTTATCTTTCTCTGGATTTTTGCTGTTAAATCATTTAAATTCTTTGGCATAAGATATTTCCAAAAAAATAATACCATATTAGGCGTATTTGGTGTTGCTTCATCTTGCTGAAAGTAGTAGTTTTTGTAGTTTTCACTGCGATGCAGATGTTTTTGCCAAAAAAAATTTTGAATCATAGGAATTTTTTTCTCAATATTAATGTTTTTTCTTTTGGAAAACTCAAATGAAGTCAAATGACTTGACTTTAATCAGTTAAACACTTCATTTAATAAGCTATTTAAATTTAAGTTTGTCCCAAATGAATGATCACCATTTGGATAAATGAAAATAATTTAAAAATTAATTTAGATTTTATTCAAAACAAAAACTGTGTCAAATAACACTTTTAATTTTACTTTATCTGGTCTAAAATCGTTTACCAGATACTTGGTTTCAATAATGGCTTGTCAAAAATTTACTCAAAATTCAATCGAAGACTTTTGCAGCAAGCCAAAAACTTTTTCTTTTCGTTCTGCTCGTGATGGTAATTTTTTTCAATAGTTTTTATATTTTTTTTAAAAAATTTACTTAAAAGAGTCTCTTGACAGAATACCCAAAACAATTTTGTATTCAGAAAATGGACTTTATTTTTTTAAATGGTCAAGTCCAACAAACTCGAATGGCATTGTATTGAGATACAATTTAAAATTTGTTGATATAAAATCCAATAAAACATATGGACCACTGTGTCACAGTTCTTCATCTGAATTAAATGTTGCCTTGAATCAATTTTTGCTGACTGAAGGTCGAATTTATTCTATCAAAGTTCAAGTAGTGACTACAGCAGGTTATGGACCTTGGTCTACACAATTGATAAAATACACAGTACCAAGTCTATCAGATTACTGTAAATTAAATAAAAGACAAAAAAAAATTATTTTTTAATTAACTTATTTTTTTAAGACACTATTTTATTTATTCAAATTGGAGTCATCGGCTTATTTGCCACAATTTTGTTCAGTATTTTGTTTGTTGTGTTAAAAAAATATTTTAAATTAAAAAAAGATGGTTATTTTAGCTTCAAAAGCCATTACTATTGTAATTATAAATTTTTTTTTCAAATTATTATCAACTAGATAATTAATTTAAAAAAAAAAAAATTTAGATTTTCGTCCAGATGAGTGGGAGGTGAAGCGAGAAAATTTGACCATAGGAGAAAGAATAGGTGCAGGATGCTTTGCCGAAGTTCACAAAGGCACTCTTCTAGATTCCAAAACAAATCAATTAATCGATTGTGCAATTAAATTCTGTGGCTCTGATCATCAAAATCGTCAGCGTCTACTCAAAGAGGCAAACATGCTAAAATCTATCGATACTACTCACATAGTGAAACTACTAGGAGTCATTAGCAAACAAAATCCGGCTTACTTAATACTTGAGTACATGGACAACGGAGACCTGAAAGAATATCTTAGGAGCTTTAAGAATACTGAATTTAAGAGCTTTATTACGACAGAAAGATTTTACAGAATGGCAGCCGAAATAGCTGACGGTATGCTTTGGCTAAGTGAACACAAGTACATACATAGAGATCTTGCTGCTAGAAATTGTTTAATCTCAAAAGATAATGTGATTAAAATATCTGATTTGGGATTAGGTAAAGACATTTACCAAAATCCTGTTTATAGAGAAAAGTGCAAAAGTTTATTGCCTATAAGATGGATGTCGCCTGAATCGTTGAAAGATGGGTCATCGACTACCAAGTCAGATGTTTGGTCATATGGAATTGTAATTTGGGAAATGGCAACTTATGGCGAAAATCCTTATAGTGGGAAAGAAAATGAGGAAGTAATTCAATTTGTAAAAAATGGTGGCCGTCTCAAATTACCTTCAACTACACCACCTAAATTGTAAGTCGACATAATTTTAATTTAAAAATTTATTTGTTTTTTATTTAAGCAATTCAATATTTAATAAATGTATGCTAACTGAAGATTATAAGAGAATTTGCTTCAAGGAAATTTTGGAAATTCTTGATCCAGATTTGACAAATGATTTCAAATTAAAGTCCTATTATCATTCGGAATTTCGTAAAAAATGCTTCAAAAGAAAAAATTCAGATAATTTAAGGCATAATAGTGTTGAAAAAAAAATAGAAATAGTTATTGCAGAGCCGTGTGAAGGAGATCTAGATAACTATATGTAATAAATTTATTTAGTATTTTTAAATTAATTTAATAAATTGATTTAATTTAGTTAATATTAAATTAAAATTGTTTTTCTCACTTGTTTTTTTTTTTTTTAATTTTTAATTGTTCCTTGATTGTTATAAAATGAAAATCTAAATAAAATTATTTGAATTAGTTAAACAGCTATTCAAGTCCCAAAAGTTGTTGGTTTTGAATAAAATCTAAATTCAAAATAAACTAAAATTTTAAACAATAAAAGCAAATTTAAAAAATATTAGAAGACAAAAATGCTAATAAAAATATGGTTTTTATTTTTTGTATGGCAAATCTTCTGTTCAATTAACATTGAAAAAGTGCGATGTCTCAAATTAAAAAAAAAGTACAATTGGGGTTAAGTATAATTCTAACATTTTAAAAAGAAAAGTAGATAACAGTAAATTTTAAAGTCATAAATGAAATTTTTATATATTTATATTTTTATTAACATTTTAACAATTGACTTTTTATTTAAATCAAAATAATTATTTAAAAAATTTAAAAAAATATTTTTCAATATTAAAGGAAGTTGTTGTATTCAGAGGTTTCTCGGTCCCAAAGTTAAGAATTCATGATTGAAAAATCTATAGCACATTTTGAAGCCTATCTTACCTTGATTGAAATTACTATAGTCTTAATAGTAAAAAAGACTGCCGCCATGCTGATCTTCATCTAGAAAGAAGACTCTTGAACTTTCAAGTTAAATTAATAAAACAAATGAAAATACTTAAGTATGGAATTTTTTTAGTAAATTTTTGATAAACTGAACAAATCTTGTCTTTTGACGTTGAATTCCTGTAGAACAGTTTAGTTTAGACATTGATTTATAAAGTGAAATCTATTATTTTGGTGAAAGAGGCATGATTAGATAATTTTTAGCTCATTTAAAAGCTGAAAAAAATAATTAAAAAAAATGTCACCATTTGCTATAATAATAAAAGGCGCAATATTCATATTTTACTTTTAAATATAATAATATTAAATTAAGTTAAGGATGTAAAATTTATTAAATTGTTGAACAATAAAATTTTAATCTGGTAATTATTTATTTAAAAATTTAGATTATTTGATTATTTAGCTTTTTTTTAAATAAAATGAAGAAAAAACCTTAAAGCGAGAATATTCTTCCATAATTCTCCTTGGAGCCAAATCGTCAACCCAGTAAAAATTTTCTTTAACACGAAATACTCCTAAATAATGAACATCAAAGTCGCTAGTGAAGACTGTTGAAAAAACTAATTGATTGATAGATTCGTCAACTTCAATTTCACTTTCTAAAAGCAAGCAATTAATATCATATTGCATTAACACTAGAAGCACCAAACGAGTCATTTTGACTCGTTTGAAAAATTTTTAAATCCTCATATCTTTTGAATGGATTTTTCAAATTAATATATCTTTTTTTAAATTATGTAGATTTTAAAATTTTCTTTAAAAAATGATATTACTTTATTAAATTATTTAAGTTTTTTTATAAAATATTTATGAATTAAAAAAACCTGAAAAAATGCTTGGTGCTTCTAGTGTTAAACAATTAATTATTAAAAAATAAAGGTCTAAATAAAAATTCACATTTTACATTAACCAATTTCTGACAATTAGAGCAAATTTTTTTATTTGTTGAAATATTTAAATGGGAGTCTTTTTAAATAAATATTATCATTTTGCCTGAGAAATCGCTTATTCACCATCTACGCCTTCAAGTTTTAGTACATCAATTTGACTTGGCTCTATTCCACTGATTTTTTTCAATCAAGCTAACAATTTCACAAATATAATTTCTGTATTCAAGAACTGAAGTTGATAAAAGTTTTAAAAAATCATGCTTAATCCTAGTTGCGTACCATAGACCAAGAAGGAAATAATCAATAGTACAAGTAAAAAATATTTATGATTTTCTTTCTAGAATCAGAACTAATTCAATGGACAATTCTACCACCATTTGAAAGGATAAACTGAATAAAATCGTTAATTTCAATATTAAAATCTAATTCATTGGAAGATACATGATTAAGCTTCTTAGTCGTATTATCAGCTTCAAAAAAAATGAACTCTTCAATAAATTTCTAAAATTTTCATCATCTGGTTTTGAAATCTTCATTAAATATCTTGCGTAATTAAGAGAAAAAATTATCGTCCCCACATGTGAGCAGCATCCTAAAGTTCTACATCCATTTTTACATGTACAATATCATCCGTAAATAGGAATTTGCTTTTCAAGTCATTCATTAACTATTACTAACAAAAACCTTGTAAGTAATTGCTCATGAATGTCTAGATTGAATCATTCCCATCAATACTTTTGCATCGGGTTTAAAATTAGGACTTGTTTGTCTATTCATTTTAATAAAAAGCTTTCCATTATTATCTAGATGTTCTGCCAAATAACATAACAAAATTTAAAAATAATGACCGTATGTAAAAAATTTAACAGAAATGTGAATCGAATGTAGAATTTAAAAAATTTCTTTAAAAAAACTAATAACAATTTTAAATTAGATTACTTATCAAGCTGTTTGCGGATGACAGCAAATTGATAAGTGTCATTAGAAATACTAGAAATCAAATGCTAATTCAAGATGACATTTAATTCAAGATGGTTGAGTGGTCGTAATGTATATCAGCAACTCAAAGATTGCTAGGCAAAAAATCTCAATGTTAAATGCAGATGATTTCAGAGTTGAATTAGCTGAGACTAATACTGAGCGCGATCTTGGTATAATGGTGAACAACAAAAACTCAAATGGAAATGGAATGATCACAAATCGTTACAAATCGAAAACTGCGTTTAAAAAGCTAACAACATGCTTGGTATGCTCAAGAAAACGTTTGTGTATTGGGATGCTGAATCGTTTTTGCAGCTTTACAAAACATATGTTAGACCGCATCTAGAATACTGTGCACCTGCCTGGAATCCTTATTTAAAGAAGGATATATCTAGACTTGAAAAAGTACAAAGACGAGTAACGAAACTTGTTCCACTATTAAGAAGTTTGAATTATGAATCAAGATTAGCTAATTTGGGATTAGAAAATCTAAAAAATAGGCGAGAGCGTGAGGATCTTTTTAAATTCTATAAAATCCACAAAAATTACAATCATGTTAATTGGTACTACGATGCGAAATTCATGAGATCAGTGAATAGTGAAGTGAACAAATGGAATGTGCTACCAACGTTGGTTGTCACAGCAAGTTCAAGCAACCAGTTCAAAAACAGACTGGACAATGTCGGTAGAAACAAAAAAAAAGAAAAGTCTACTATAGCGGGACTAAGTTAGTCTTCCTGCTTTGTCAGTTTAGTTAAAATAAACTTGAATGAAGAATATTAACAATTATTATTATTATCTATTTTAGATGATTATTTTATCTGAAATTTGTTTTTCCAATTTTAAATAAATTTAAGCTTTATCTTGTTAGATATTTTTTAAAATTCTAAAAAAGATTTTGTTTTAACGTAATGATAACTAAAATTTAAGGATCAAAAACAAGTTTTTAATTAATTAAAATTTAGAGTTTTTTTATATATTGTTTTTTTTAGATCTGATAAACATTCAAATTTAATTTTTTTAAATAATTTTGATTTTTAATTATAAATTAAAATCAATACATAATGAAAAAAGATAAAAGGATTGAAATCAAACAAAGCCAAAAAGTCCTAGCTGATCAAAACATTCAAGTTGATTTCATTTTACAAAGAAATTTTCAATAATTTATTTATTTTTAAGAAATAAAAGAAATTATTAGCAACGAGAATGGCAAACAAAATCATTAAGATCATGTTGAGTTATAAAATGGTCTATGAAAGTCAATATTTAAATCACAATAATTAAACTAATTCTAAAAAATTTGACAATGAGTACAAGTTTAATCAATTTTAAATGATTTTTTGCAGGAAATTGTCTAATTAAGTTAGGAGTTAAAGTGATTTTTTATTAATTGCTCTAAAATTATTGAAAAAAACTTTAAATTCAATGCAGCTATTGTGCTTATTTATTTCGTTTGCTTTTGATTCCAACGACTAAAATAACTTATATTTTTATTCAACCAATGTCTATTTATTCTAAAATTTTTTTTTAAAGTTGTGCAAAAATTAATCAGTTATTATTTTAAAATAATCAAAGTTTTCTATTGACTAACATAACAGACTAATATAACTTGTTTTATTTTTTATTTTATATTTATTCATAACTTTGGAACTTAATATTTTATTTTAAAGAAAAATTTGTCTTTTCTGAAAAAGAAAATACCAAAATTCGTTTGGTTATGTTAGTTCTTGCATCACATATTTAATATTATATCAAATTTCAACATATTTTACAGAATTGTTTACCTGATTAGTTGGATTTCAAGTATCAAATAAAAATTTTGATTTAATTTTGAAAATAGCTGATCTTTGGATGAAAGTGGTTGTTTCAAGCAGTTTAATTCACTATTTGTCAATAAATACAATAAAATTGTTCAGTTTCTCTTTCTTGTTTATGTACACAGATAATTCCATCAAAACAGATTGAAAAAAGAGTAATCAATATCATTCAGCACGATTAAAAAAAAAATCTTATTTGATTTTTTTAACTAAACCTCAATTTTTAATTATTTATAAATATTTAAATAAATTTTGTTTAATTTTTTAAAATTTTGTTTAAATTAAATGTCAGAATTTACTTGAATTTATCAAGTAATATCTTTACCATATATTTACATTTAATTTTGATAATTTACTCATTTAATTAAAAAAAATTATTTTTTGGATAGCCAGTTTTGATCGTTTTCAATAATTTAATCAATAAAGTACTTTCTCACTACTTAAATTCCAAGTAAGTATTAAGTGGTCAAATAATGTCTTTTTTGATGACCGATTTTTTTTGAAAAAATTTGGGAAAAATAATTTATAACTTTTATTAGAAAAATATAAATTTTTAGAAGGATTTTCTAATATTATATTAAATTCTACTTAACAAAAAAATCTTATTTTTTTGTCGAAACAACCAAAAAAAGCTCACATTAGTATTGTGAAAAAAACATTTTTTGATTATTGTTTATAATTCGAAAATTAATTTTAAGCTTTTTTTGTTATTACTCCTAATTTATGCATTCTTATAATTATTCACTAAGAATCTTTTCATTTTTCTTTTCTAAATTTTAATTCAAAAAAAAAAGAAATAAAACAATTAGTTCGTCAAGTTTTTCTAAGTCATAAATTTTCATGTCTTCTAAAGAAAACTAGTAGCTAAAGGCTTTTTTAAATTAAAGAAAATGCAAATTTCTATTGTTTGATACAAAAAATTCAAAAAAAAATGTACTTAATTTTGTTTTTGTAAATTAATTTTTTAAGTATTCAGTCACAGAATTCATGTGTAGTCAAACATGCAAATGTTTAAAACTTAAGAATGTGAAAGAATGAGCAAGGTCTAATTAGTTTTTATTTTTCTCATGTTTATTCGATTTTTGCTTTAATTTAGTCCTAAAACAAGCTCATCAATTGAAAAAGGTTAATGAAAAAGCATATTAATATAGCCATTACACAAAATACAATATTATAAAAAAGTTGACTAAAAACCATTATTTATATCAATAAAAGAACGATTCAACCCTAGTTTATTAAAAATTAAAACCATTGTCCATAAACCAATTATTTATTTATATGCATAATAAATATCAATAAAATTAAATTTCTATTCTAATTGAAAAAATAAAGAAATATTTGATCAATATTTGTTCAGTTTGTGAATAAAAGAAACTATTTTGTCTTTGTAAAAAGTTTTTTTTTAACATGCAAATTTGTTATTAAATATATTTGGTTAATTTTTATTTTATTGTACCAAAAATTTACTTTGAATTTAATGAAAATATTCTGTTATGTTTATATTTTATTTCAAATTGTTTTTTGTAAAAATGTTACCATTAATTTAACGATTAAAATTGATAATTTCTATAAAGCTTAATAAAATAACTAATTAATAATTGATAGAAATTTTATGATCTAAAAATTTCCTAGATTCTGTTATTGCGCGTTAAAATAAAATAGAAAGAAAATTAATTTGTATTTAATTTTTATTTTTGTCTGGATAAAGCTAAATAAATGTTATTTATTTAATATGCTATTTACAAATCTATGTGAAACTTAAAATTAAATTTTAGCAGTCAAGTTGTTATTTTTAAGAGTATGAATTCTTCAGAGACGTGATCGATATGTTTTAATATTGGTCACGCGTCTATTCAACTAATTCGATCATTCAAATGATTAGAATCCCTAAAGGTGTTTTTTTGTACAAAACTTCTTTTCGTTTCCGAAACAATAACTAATCACAAAGCAAAATTTCGACAACAAAATAAAAAGAAATTTTTTAAATTAGTCTAAACCTTTGATTTTTAAATTAAATTTTTGATTGATATATTGACAAAAATCTAGTTTAAATAAATTTATCGATTGTTTAAATCCTTGGCCAGAATTTCAAATGGGCAATACCCAAATTTGTCCATTAATCAAGCGCTGCCTCCCAGGATAAACCAAAAATTAATTTTTTCTTTCATTCTTCTAGTAAAGATCTGACTTTTAGATTAGATTAAATGTAACTCTAGAAATGTAACTAAGTGGATTTTTGATGCCAATAAATTCCGAATTCTCTTGAGTCCTCTTGTTGTATGGACTTGTTATCGTCACTCTAATTACTAGGTATTGAATTTAGTTAATTGAAATTTCATATCATGCCATTCAATCGATAGTTTACTGCTAGTCATAAATTTAATTGCAAAAAAAATTGAATCTAGTTAAATAATAAGTTATTAAATTCTAATTAAAACTATCTATTCGCTTTAGCCTATTTAAATTGGATTCCCAATTTATTTTTGTCATCAATTTTCTAAGTAAGAAACAACAAAGTTAGCAAGTGATAAATTTTAATAGTATCTAGATTATTTGTGAAACAATCATGTGAATTTTTTTGGCTAGGAAACCATTGCCGTTTGATTTAAAAGTCAATTTTTAAAAATAAGGTCAGCTTGTGAATTATTTATTGAATAGAATGACAGAACAATGGGCCATTTGGTGGATATATGCTCAATTAAATAAATGTATTAGCTACAAATCGATTGTAGATTGTAACTACTTGATATAATATTTGACTTGGAATATTTAACAGGAACAATAGGCAAATGCTTTTTAATAAAAAAAAAATTGAATTAAGATTAATTTTTTTTGTTAATTTTTTTTATTAATTCATGAAATTGTATAATATTAAAAAAAATCTAAATCGCCAATATTCACTATTGTCGTTTTCAGTAAATACTGATGAATAGAATGAGATTGTTTGACTTTGTAGGGAAGTAAATAGTCGAAGCGTGCCTGGATTCTAGCAAGTCAGTGCTAAGTCAATCCGTGCCCAAGTCAAACTCAGGTATAACCTAGTTTACGAATATTTATGACCGAAATGCTTTTAAGTTGAAAAATTATCATTTTTAAAATCTAGTTACTAATTAAATTCGGGTAACATTTGCTTTTTGGCTTGTTACTTTAGAGAGAAAATCGTTTCGTTTAATTGCCATGGATTTAAGTCTACTAGTCTAATATTATTAATGGCGTGATCATTCAACCCAAATTACCAATTTAATAAATGGTTATCAAAAAAAGTTAAACTTACTAATTAGTAATAAATTGTTTTTAAAAAAAAAAACAAATATGTTTGACATATTTTCCTAGATAGATAAATAGATAGATCGATTATTGATAAAACTTTTATTTTAAAATTGAGGGAATTAAATTTCAGGTTTGGTAATAAATTGCGATTAACCGGTTTAAATTACATAGTTATTTAAAATAATTTTATATATATATATGTTTTTTTTTTATTCAATTCAATCAAAAATATATTTAATTAAAGTTTAGATGGCAAGCAGATGTAGATAAAGACTTGAAAGTTGTTTTTTTTTCCATGATATTTCAAGGGGCCTTCAAGTTATGTAATAAACGAGCTTGTTTATTAGAAAATTTTTTTTTAATGATTTTGGATTGACTTAATCGATTTTTGAATTTAACTAAATGGTTTTACAACTTTACACAACAACAACAACAAAAAAAGAATATATGAAAAATGGAATTAATTTTGTATTTCCTTTTGTTCGTTCTTCTTCTCTCATTTTATGTTTATAAGAGTATTAAAAGGAAAAAATAAGATTTTAATTAAGTGATATTTCTTTTCTATGATTATAATGAGTTGAAGTTGATTTACGACTTATAGAAAAGCTTTTTCTCTCTATTTAAGCCGTAATAAACTGAGAAAAAGGTCCGTTTCGAATTAATTTGAGACAAGTTATTCACGGACATAAATCTAAATCTAGTAATCTTTCATCAGCGGCTAAAAGGTCGATGCAAATAAGCAATCAAAAATCCTATGATTGATAATATCTTAATCTAAATTTGTATGGATATCAATGAATCTAAAAAATTTAAATTAGAAAAATTTTGGATAACCAGTACCCAATACGTGTCAATGAGCCAGTCTGGGCCTAATAGATAATTTTGAATATAAACAGACTCGATTAGTATTCTCATTAAATACAAGCTAGATATTAAACATATATTAAACAAATTCCATTTATTTTAATTAAATAGATTTAAGTTTTTTTCTTTTAAATATTTACTATTATTAACCTTGGCTTAGGAAACTATTTGACACATAAATTTGGAATGTTAATGAAACCAGTCTCACGATATGGCTAAGTATTAATTTGGATGACAAGAACAGTACATTACTTAAAATGGTCCAAGTAAAATGAGACTAATTAGGCATTATTTATAGACTGTAATTTGGTAGCAAACATATCAGCTAGGTTTTCTTTTATTTGATATTGTATTTGATCTATGGATTATAATTCTAAAATTAAGACAACAATGACTCTAAGTGTATTGTGCTTAAAATGCATTTAATTCAATAGATAAATTGTCAAAAATATAAGACTCAATTTATTCACTCTTTCTTCTTTTTTTTTTGTTATTTTCTAAAGCTTTTACAATAAAATTTACTAAATAAATAAAATATTTTTTCAAGTTCCTTTAATAAACAGTTTGTTTAAAGATAGTGGCACGTTTGGGCGCGTGGCTAAATGTGTTTGTTCACAATCCGGGACAAGTTTGTCTGCTTTAAAGTAGTTAGAGAATAGGTGAAAAATTTGAGATGAAAAGAAAAGATGATCTGAGCGATAGATCATTTTTAACGAGGATAAATTAACCTAGTTTAAATGACATCGATCAAATTAAACATGGCCAAGTTTGTGATCGGTGGCAAGACTCAAGCAGATAAAATATTTCAAGTTTATTTTGGAATACCAGTCTTAACATTTTAATAGTTTAGCTTAAACAAATAATCATTTAGAAAGCATGTAATTTTTCATTTAGAAAATTAACTTAAAGATAGAATTTCAAAAAATTGCTAGTTTATTTTCTATACTATGCAAAACTATTTCGATCATTGATTTAAAAGAAAAAACAAATTAAATTAAAAAACATTTAATTTCTAGTGGAAAAAAAAGCACGGCTCATTTAGCTTTCCGAACAAGATGATAAGAAAAATGTTTACAAGTTTAGCGTGCAAATCAATAGACTTAAGAAAATATGCTTTCTAATTCTTTTGTTGGAAATTTTTTTTTCTTTTTTTCAGGATCAGAAGAAGGACCGTACACTAAATATTTCAAATATTTTGCACTCAGGCAAATTATTTAAAACAATTTCAACACAAATTTATTTGTAGCCGATTATTTAATTAATTCTCTCATGCCTAGCTGTTTGTATAAATTATCTTCATTATATAAACACTAGTAAATCAATATTTTAAAAATATGCCTAGATAAAAACCCATTGATATCGAATCGCTCGAATCATTTTTTAGATATCAATTAAGCCAGATATCTGATAAATATTGGCAATTTTCTGCTTGTGCACCCATATATATGTGTAATTAACAAAAAGAGAAAAAAATAGCAAGCTTCGATTCATTTTATTTATTATCATTTTATTAAAATAAAAATATTTTATTTGTCTTTTTCTATTTTAGGCAGCAAAGTTAACTTTTTCTAAATTTATTCAAAGCAAAAATAAAACGATTTAATTTTTTTTTATTGAAAATAAATTGTTAAAGAAATGTTTTTTTAGAACAGAAAAAAAAGATATTAATAAAAATTAATTGGATCTGCTATTTTATTAAATTAGTTAAACTAAAGATAGTTTTATAGGGTTTAGTTGCTTTTCAAATTTTTAAAAATCTAAAAATGAACTGAATAGATAGCCGAAATTTGGCTTCGATTTATTCTAACTCGAGCCAATGGTTTCTAAGTGATGACAGCATTTTCTCAAGAGCATACGGCTATCTGACCCGCGGGAGATAACTTTTAATGATAAAAGTAATTTTGTTTATAATGCGAGTGAATCTAAATTGATTGAGAAAAAAAAGGCCTAAATTATCTGGGGATTTCCGGCTATAATCAGGTAAATTTACAGTGGCTAGGGATAAATTTAAACACTAGAATCTTTCTATGTATTCGAATGCAAATATTTACAATGATAACAAGATTTATTTCAAATAAACCAAAATGTTTTTTTATTTTCTTTTTTATTTATTATTTGATATATGAAAATGATAAAATTTCAAGATAACTTTAAAGTGCTAAAAAAGCAAATACAACAAAATTGGTTTAGAATTAATTTTTATTTTCAAATTGTCAAAAGCATGTAATGAAGGCCAGTTCATTAATGTAGAAAGAGGAGGCAGGAAAAGAAAGAGAGAATAATTTCTAGGCTCGGAATGGCTCATCTCAATTAAAATCTCAGACAAATCATTTTGTTTATCTTCAATCCGGCATAAATCATTGTATACTTGTGGAAAGATACTGTCTATCATCACCTAGGCGTAATTTAATTACGATTAAAGATAAAACAACACAATTTAGCTGGGTAGTCGCGTGCCGCTGAGTTCAATTGACATTGAATATCAATTAAATATCCATTATCTTATCTAAGCATAGTGCTCATTTAGTTTTCTAAATAATTTCGCACTTTATTTTTAAATCAGGATTTTGTTTGTTTTAATTTCTAATTATCCAGTTTGGCCGATTTCTATAAACCAACTTGAACAAGCCATAGAAAAACCGATAAAGCCTTCAGAACTATTCATTTCCTTCATGCTTCGATTGACAAAGTATAATTTATAAAATAAATATCCTTAGAGCTTTTAGATTTTAATAACTAGCCACAGATTATAATGCTAAAAAATCAGTCGATATGAAGCTTAGTATTTTGTTAATTTACTTTATTATATCATTGTCGGAATGCCGGAGACGTCTTCACCATCGTCATCCGGGTTACAGACATGCACTAGCTAGCATCAAAGAAGAAGAATCCAAAACCAATGTCATTAAAATGACTGCCAAAGTAGGCGAGTCTGTAATTCTCAATTGTGCCATCAATTCGAGTTTCAATCCAGGCGCCATATGGACACAAGCTAAGATCGGAAATGTTCTCACTTTTAACACTAATCGGATCACTGTTGATCCGAGATTCGAAATCATTCAGCACTCTATACACAAAGAAGAGGATATAATTATATCAGATCCTAATCAAATTGTACCTAAGCAAACTATCACTAATGATGTTGTTTATTATAATTTAAAAATTGATAATGTTCAATTGTATGATGAAAATGAATATGTTTGCCAGAATAGTATTACTAAATCAGATGAAGACGAGCCTCTTATTCATAGCTTAGTTCATTTATATGTTACTAGTAAGTTTTTTTTTTTTTTGGATTATTTTGCATTTTATATAAAATTTTTCAAGAATCACCCAGCTTTGTTGAAAGTCAAACTACCGAGAGCAATATTGCCGGAATCGAAAACGGTGAAGTGATGCTTAAGTGCACAGCTGCGGGTAAACCAGTTCCTAAGATCAGGTGGTATCAAATTGATGAGAGCACTGGTATGATAACAGGTGAATATCATTTTTTTTCCATTCATTTATTCAGTTCTTTGTTTCAAAAAAATTTATAGTTGTTTTTATTAAATTAATATTTTTATTTTTAAACAAAAAAAAAATTATTGTTGACATTTAATTAAAATTAATATAGCTAGATTTTATTTATTTTTTATATTCAATTAAGTAGTAAAGTCTGAATAGTTTAAATTTAAATGTCTAATTTGTAAATGCCATTGAAATAGTTCATTTGAGACATTTGTTTAATCAGATCGTTTTTTTTTTCTTTTTCATTTTTGGAATTTGAAATGAATGCATCGAAAAAAGATCGATCAATTTTGATTATCCATTCATTAAAGATTATTTCCATTCAACTGAACTTCTAAGAACTCAAAACTTTTATTTTTTTTGTTTTATAATTAAATTAAAAATATTTACAACTAATAAGAAAAACAAACAATTTCTTTTATTTTACTTTATTTGATCTAAAGATTTGAACCATGAATCAACAAGTTTAAGCATTAGAAACTTATCCAAATATGAAAATAATAAATATGAATGTGTTGCTAGCAATGGTATTTTGCCATCTGTGAGTAAAAAATTTACTCTCACTGTTTATTGTAAGTTTGCCTCAATATTTATTTACAAAAATTATTTTGAAATTAATTTTTCATGTTTTAAGTCTCTCCAGTAATTAGTTTAATTCAGCCGCATTTAAGCCGCAGCTCGACAAATTCAGTAGTTCTAGGCTGTGTTGTTGACTCGAATCCAGAGAGCACAATAACTTGGTTCAACTTTAATGCCAATTATAGCCAATATGCATCTATTGATGAACTAGATTTAAAGTATCACAGAAATACAATCAAGCACTCAAATCACACCATTTCTTATTTGAAAATTGCTAATTTTACCTCATCAGATTTGGGCCAGTTTAAGTGTGCGGCGAATAATGTTATCGGAAAATCTGAAAATGTTATCAATTTAAATGACTATAAAGAATTACTGTTTAAACCTAAAAAGACTAAGATAACAATATTTAAAAATGAACATGAAAAAAACGATGCCTATGAACAGTATTCTATTAGGCAGAATAGTGATTTGAGATATGGTATGAGAAAAATTGATCATGCAGATCCCAAAACAAATCAAAGCTATTTTAGCACACGATTTAATAAAAACAGTTTAAAATATGGTAATATTATTTAAAAAAAAAAATTAAAATTCTTTATTTTTTTCTTTTTCACATAGATAACTTGGTAAACACCTCAAAAAAAATGATATCAAGTTTTTTGAATTTATTTATAATGATTATCTTAGCTTTAAAATATAGTAGAGTTTGAACAAGAGCAATATATAAAAACTACTCGACATGAATATGTAAAACTACCGATATATTTTTTTATAAATTATGTTATACTTTTAATTTTAAAAATTTTGTAATTAAATGTTTTTGTTTTTTTTCTCATTGAATATGGCTGATTAATTAATTGTATTTCTATTTTCTATTTAAAAGATTTAATTTAATAAAAATTTAATATTCATTTAATTCAATATTAGCATTTTTTAAATATACAAGACTAGAGAAAATTAATTTGTAAATAGAATTCTTTTTATAGAATAAATTCATACTGTGATCATGCTTTTAATGGAATTAATCGATTTTTTTATCTGAATAAACTGGGCACAGATTTTTTATAACAAATAAAATTTTAAAAACTTTGCAATTTTAAAATTTAATCAATAGGCTAGTGCTTCTGTCTCATTTGATTGATAAATAGTTCTTTTTTAATATTACAAAAATCTTAAGATATTCAAAACAAATTTTAATTATTTTTGTAAAAATTAATAAAAATGTGTGAAATGATTTTCTAAGCGATAGAATAAAAAGTATATTCGATGAAATAATGGTTTAGCTATATAAAAAATCAATAAAGAAATGATTTTTTAAAAATTTTCATAAAAAAAATAGAACTAATAAAAAAATTAATTTTTCAAAAATCAGTCAAAGTCATCAAAAGACTTTATCAAAAACTCCAATAAATTTTGGAGCTTCTATAAATCATCAATTAAAACTAGAGGAGACGCTGATTTTAACAGCATTCCAGAAGAGCTAGTTTGGGCTGATACAAAGGCCAGTAACATTGTTGATGAAGTGGAGATGTTTAATAGCTGATTTGAATCTATAGCGTCTTCCTCTTTTTCCGGGGAAGATGATTTGTCTAAATTTATTTTTGATGTATTTAAGGAATTAAAACAGAATGATTCTTTTAATACATCAGGTTTTTCGTTCCATGAGTTCACTTTTGATGATATTAAAAAGGCTCTGGATGAATTACTGTCTTCTAGCTGACCTGGTTTCATTGGAATACATTCAATAATTTTAAAAAGTCTTCCGGACATATGTATTCCTATTTTACATATACTTTTTAATGAATGCCTCAATTTGAAGAGTATTCCAGACAACTGGAAATTAACTTTGGTAAACCCTTTATATACGAATAAAAGAGAAAGATCAGGTATTAATAACTATAGAGCTATATCTGTTTTATCGCCTATTTCGAAAATGTTTTAAAAACTTTTGGCAAAGCAGATTAGCTTTTATTTTGAGTCAAATAGTATTTTTTTTAATGGTCAGTGTGGTTTTAGGTCTGGGCATTTCTATCAAACGGCTGTCCATGAATACCTTAGTGATTTGAATTCTGCGTGGGATAATAAATTGACTACTCTTTCTTTATTTATTGACTTTAAAAAAGCCTTTGATGTGATAGATTCAAATCTTCTTCCTTTAAAACTGTTCAATTATGGGTTTGATAATGAATCCTTGGGACTTCTTTCTAATTGTTTTAGAAATAGATCACAAATAGTTCGCCTTGGTAAAGAAAATTCAAAACCTGTATCACTCAAATTTGGAGTTCCACAAGGCTTCCTTTTCTTTTAAAGAAATTTAATATTCAGATGTTCGCAGATGACACAACCATTAGTCATTCTGAAAAGGACTTAGAGACTGTATTGGTTAATTTTCAATTGTCTTTTAATATTTTAAAAGATTGGTGTTTTTACAATAAGGTCGATATAAATATATATTTTTACTAAAAGAAATATTATTGCTCCTGAAACAATACAATTATGTGGAATAGAAATAAAGGTTGTCCAAGAAATCAGTCTTTTAGGTTTTATGATTGATCATAATCTAAATATCTCTAAACAAGCTTGCAATATAACTCTTGCTGTAAACAAGAAATTTTTTAGTATTAAAATCCTTTTTTTTTGTCAACTTCTGTTAAATGTCAGTTTTCCAAAATATTTATCCTAACTTATTTTGATTATTGTTCAACTCTCTTGTGTTATTTTTCTAAAGAGGCAATTAAACTAGCTAAAAGTTATTATTTTTCTATTTTTAAATTGTTTAAGTTCAAATTTGAATCGAAAAGCTTTAATGATGTTAATAATTTCTTGGAAAATTATGGGTTATATGCTTTTAAGCATAGATTTTTAGAAAGAATGTTATTCTCTTATAAGTCTTTATTCTATCATAACTCGCCTGAGAATCTAAAAAATAGATTTCTAAAAAATGACTCAAGAAATTTAAGTTACAAGTTAAGGAATAGTGCAAACCTGATTGGCAAAAACGAACAGTGAAGAAAAAACATTTGGATTTTTTTATTCAAGATTGATTTATAGCTTTGTGATCAAACGATCAATGCTGAAATTTGACACCTTCAAGCCATCAATTT
>PJRA01000011.1:1560355-1584109 GCA_016987375.1 Brachionus koreanus | reverse complement strand
TAAAGCAGTTTTGTGAAATTTGGTACAAGATAAAAAAATATAACAAAATTTAATGCTAAAAAAGCTTATAACTTTTTTTTCTGAAGGCTTTTAATTAGTTCTGTAAGTGCAATTTACTTAGTAGCACAACAGGTCAAAGTCTGCTAATGATGTGCAAAATCAAATTTGTCTAATTTAAAATATGCTAAGTTTGCAGAGTTTTACCTGATTGTTGATACTATGTTGTATTTACAGAACTTGCTTTTGACTTTAAATTTTAACATTTTGTTCTGTTCTATTGTACTAAATTTCACAAAACCAATAAAACTTAAAAATATAACATATCAATTTAAAAAAATTAATTATGTAAAGAAAATCCAGTTAATATTTTTATGGAATGAAGAAACTATCAAAAATTCTTATGAAGATGGACAAAATCCAATGCTTCTAAAAGACAGATAGAAGTGTAATAAACAAGATTTTGTTTGAGGATTTTTTCTAAATCACTTCCAAAAATATTTTAATGACACTTTATTTTATCAGCAATATATGATAATTTTTTTAATTTTTTTTTTAGTATTTTAAATTCTTAGACTAATTAAACTCATTCTAAATAATGATCATTTTTTATAAGAATATAGTTTCATTTCTTATTCTTCAATCATCTAAAGCTTTTTTCTTATTAAAAATATAATAAAACGTTCAAATAATGCTTAATTGATTTGAGTTATAAAAGCATATCGTTAAAAACTAAAAAATATGCCCAAATGATAGAAAATTTTATAATTTTGTCAATAAATTATTAGATACTAATTGCTGTTCAGCATTTTTTTGATTAAAAAAAATGGCTCAATGATTTTAAATGTATCTTTAATGTGAAATCCTAAATTTAGAGCAAAATTTGACATTATTATCTTTAAAATAAAACTCATTAATCAAAATTAATCAAAACAAAACAAATATAAATGTATTTTCTGTATGCTATTAAAATAAAAGTTTTTTTTTTCACATTTGATTTGTATTAAAAGCAAAAATATTTTTTATCAATTGAAAGATTTTTTCTCTCAAAAGTTGAGTTCTATGTTTATGTTATATTCTTAAAAGCTCTTAACAATAAAAAATATTGAAATAATTAAAGCTTTCATATTTTTTTCAAGTAGATAATAATTTTGTGTTATATCAAAACGAAAATTTCAAAATCTAAAATAATATTTCATTTAAATATTTAATTTGTTGATCAATTATACTGAAAAACTAATCTATTTGAGAATTATTTTTTTAAAAATAAACATTTTGTTTATTTTTGTCGCCATTATTATCAGATATGCATTATCTCTAAAAATTTTATTTTTATATCTTTTATGAAAATTAAAACGAAATGAAAATAGTCCTAGTGAATTAATTAAGCACCATTGATTCATTGATTTTTTCAACCTCTTGTAGCTAATTATTTTTATTAATTGATCCCAAAAATTTTTTATAATTTTTTCGAATAAACTAACTACACATACTGATAAGGTAAATACTTGTAGAAATGATATACAATCGAAAATGTCTCTTGGATTTAAGATTAATTAAAATGTTAATTTTTCAATTTATTTTCAATAATACCATTATGTACTTTTATCATTCTGTATATTTTATTTAAACATAAATTTAAACAATGGCTACAAAAAACTTAACGACTAGTAGTTTAGACTCAAGCATGCTTTTCATGAGAATTAAAAATTAAAACACATTTGAAAATCGATTTTGAATCTCAAGCTTTTCATTTAGTTTTAAATTGATTGATATCCATTAGCTCAATATTGAAAAAAATTAAAAATAATTTGAAATTTTAGGTTATAGATTTTAATTCTTAGTCTTTGAAAGCTACATTATTTAGAAACACTGAAAGATGTTCATGACATTGAGTTAAAAGCAAATAATTATCGTTTACTGATCATAATTGAATAAAAATTTGAAATTTTTTATAATATGATTTTTTATAAATTTTATAATAAAGATTAATGAAGTAAATATTTTAAATTAAGTTGACTGAGACAAAAAAATTATAAAGCACACAAAATATATAAAAGTAAAACATAAAATATAAGCCATTTACGGTTTTACGATTCAAATAAAATATTATCATACTTGTTATAACTAGCGTCTTCGGCTAAAATTCAGTTTATTTAAACCATTATTTTTTCTTTCTATGATTATTATTTAAATTTAATGTGATTATTATTTATTGATTTAATTAAAAATAAAAATTTCAAAAGCTGCCAAAAACAGCGAAAAACAATAATGTTAATAATAAAATTTTCTATTGCCAAGGTGCATGATGATGATTTATTGTGATATGCACCTTGAAGGCGCGTCCGCTGGATTTTCAGCGGATGGAACTCTTGATAAAATTTAATCTTTTGTCTTTTAAAAATAAAATTAAAAAAGAATGAAAATCAAGGAATTTAAAATGCAATTTGATAATAAGTGACAAAGTGATTGAACTTATGTCAAAAACGGCTAATGGTGAAAAAAATTTTGAGTATATTTTTACATGATGATGATTAACTTTGTAATCAAGAGATAAAGGTGGAAGTTTGCAACATTCAAGCTTTCTAAATTCAATAATAATAATTTGAAAAGTACAAATTCTGTAAAAAAAATTCAAAAATTTTTTTTAAATATTTCCATTGTTTTACTTTTTAGAATAATTTTTTCAAAATCAATTATTTAAATTTTAATTTTTAGCTTATAATAATAAAATTTTAATCAGTTCTTCATGACATGGACTTTAACCTCAACCTAATACTTAACCTTGAAATTGAAATGCAAGATATGCTAAAAAATAATTTTTGAATAAACTGGTTTTATTGTTCTAAAGTGTAGCATCATTTTAATTTACCTATAATAAAATAAATTTTAAATTTTCATTTATTCGTAAAATATCTAAAATAAATTAAAATTAAACCAAATTTTTATATAAATTTTTAAAAAAAGCTAGTCTCCAAGATAAATTTAGGCTTTTGTTGGCCATTGTTTGAATGCTCCTTGTTTAATTTGTTTTTTTAAAAAGATCCATTTTTTATTAGATTGCGATGAACTTCTGTTTATTGTATAAAACTTGGTTGAGTTGAAAAAAAGATTTGTTTCATTTAATGAATTAGTAGATCGAGAAGGTGTCAAATTCGAAGTTGGAGTTGATTGTGAAACTAGATTTATTACCGGTATACCCACAACTGATTCGTTCCTGAATTTGTCACTGACTTTTCCGTCCTCTTTGAAGACAATATAGCAACGGTTCAAATGTATTATAATGAATAGATAGGTTTTGAGAGTAAAAAAAACGCTATGATTCCAAAGGGAGCAGTTTCCCGGATGTATCACAAAGGCATAAGTTCGCACTATAGATATGGGAATATCTTTGAGTATCAACATAGCAAATATTCCCCACACTTCTTTTTCGAAGACTTCTCTAATCTTGTGGGTTATAAGAGAATATAAATTATGAATTTTGGAAAAAAAAATTTTTAATTTTAATTTAAGACCCATGTTATCATGATCCGACTTATCTTTGAAAATTTTGGAAACTTGTAAATCACAAGCCAGAACTTCACTTTTAAGATTTGAATTTCGTTTTGCAGTAAGACCTAAGGAAAGCTGTGCAATTGAAAACCATAAACACACCAAAGACATTTTAAATACTCTACTTTTGAGTTCTTGATTACAATCTGAAAAATTCAAGCTCCTGATCATCTTCATCATATCCAAGATATCAGCTATAGAAGTCACATATATCAAGAGTAGTCTAGATAGTTCTTCTAAAGTTATTTTTCCCTTTGGAATCAACCATCGTGTTATTATAACTATGATGAAAAATGCTTCTATAATTGCATTCTTGATCGATTTATTTGAAAAAAGATTATCATTGATCGACAAAGTTGTGCTGTTTGATTTTACGCTTTGAATTTCCAATGATTGATTGAAATCATGAAAAAATGAGTCAATCAAGCATGGTAAATAGGCAAAAACTATATAAACAAATAATAAGGGAGAACCCCTTTTTTAATTTAAAAAAAAAGTTTAGAAAAAATTCAAATATTTTAAAGCAAATACTTACCATTTCCATTCATGACCGCATCTGATCAAAACTGTGTAAAAACCCTCTAAAAATATAAGAGTTGTGCCTACGCATATTAACATGAATAAGATACCAAAATTTTCTATTTTCCATATAAAAGATAGATACAAAAAAACTATGTGGACTATAATTAAAATACGTGTTAGTACTGCTTTTATTATATTGACAAATTTGAATCTTGATTTTTTCATATTTTTTGGAGAATAACTATAAATCAAGCACTCTAAAGCTCAATTTAATATATATATTTTTTTAAATTAATTTATTATACAATAAATATTTCGAAAAAATGCTATCAAAATTCAGATTCTGTTAGTTATGTCGCCTAGTTAGATAAGTTTTAGTGATAAATTTAGTGATTATACATCAAATGTTACTAGTTAATCGAGCACGTTTTTCACCAGCATGCTCAAGCAAATATTTGGCTTGTCTTCCAGCAAGCAAAAAGGCAAAAATTGTCAATAACAACTGTACAAAGGAAAGAATACATGCAAGTATATAGGCCCATCTCATTGAACATGACCCAAGTTTGAGCTGTCCTGAGTTTTTACCGCATACTGAGCGTATTGGCGAAACATCCCAACCAATTGGATACACTGATATGCCAATAAATAAACAAATTACTTGATATTTATTAAAATTTTTACATTATTCCAGTAAATTAAAATATTTTAATTTAAACATTACATATTAGCAATTGAATCCAGGCACAGATGTGTATTACTCTTTCTAGTTTAATTGCTAATGAAAAAATAAAAATGACAACACAAATTAAAGAAAGGAGACAAGAAAATCCAACAAAAAAGCAAGCAGCTCTAATGGCCGAATTATTTGGAAGAGTTGAAAAATCTGTCCATGTCCCAGAGCATTGATAGGAACTAGAAATGGGGCTTCGAATACAAAAATAATATAAGCCAAAGTAGCCACGAGTTGGACTTTTGACTGTGTCTCCAATCCATTCACTTGATGCAAAGCATACAATTATACAAATAGTGAAACAAACAGTCAGTATGATCCAAATTATACTAAATATTCTTGAATTTTTTAAATAAAATTTGTAATAATCGTAAGCAGATATGTTGTCTATTTCGTCTATCCTAAACTTGGACATATTGGTATTTCTAATTATTTTTTATTAAGTATATTTATGATCAATTTTATGCTAGCTCGTGCTTATCAATTTTTGAAACAATCGACTACTAAATTTTCAATTTTGGACAGTGTTAATTAGAAGCATAAGTGAAGTGTGACCGGATGGTCACGCTTCAAATCAAAATTAAAACAACACATTTTATTAAAAATAAATTATCTATGCAAAATAAACTCAATTATTTTGTAAAAATCAAATAAAAAAAAAACTAATTTAAACTAATTAAATCGGAACAAAACTTTTTGATTAATGGCGAGGTTTCATCTTCATTTACTAATTTATTTAAGACAATTTTGCATGAGTTAGTGTCTTTTAATCCACCTTAAATAAAAAAAAATTAAACAAAAATTTAATAAATTTTTATTACAATTAATTGAATAGTAAACATTTAGAGCCCAAATAGACCATATTTGAGTAAATGGCTCGTTGTGCATACGAGTTAATTCAAGTAAATAGTCTAATGAAAGCTGCTTGTATTCAGGCATTTGACTTAGATTTGTTTTCCAATTCAATTTAACAAAATCCTAAAATTTTAATATGTGATTTCATTTTATGAATCGGGTCTAATCGATCTTCACAAACTTGTTTTTAAGTTAAAGGTTCAAGAAGGGCAAAAAATTCAATTACTTGACTCAAAAATTAAAATTCAACTTGTCTTAATACTTGACTAATGACTTAATAACAAGTTTTTTAATGATAATGAAATTCAAATTAATATTATATTTTCTAGAAGCACAGAATTTTTTTTTTCTTTAAAGTAACTTCAAAGCTATCTTTTAAATTTAAAGTAATTTTTGTGAAAATTTTTTAAAATAGATTTAAAATTTAATTTTTTATGTTAAAATAAACTTTTTCTAAGATATTTGTTTCCAAATCGTTTCGAATACATTCTTAATTATCTAAAAAATGTATCAAAAATTCGAAAATCTCGGAAAAAAAATATATTTGAACTGATACATTCAACGTTAATAAAAATGACATGAAAGCTAACTTTTTTATAATTCAAAAAGAATTTTTAAAAATACATAACAGTTCATAGAATTATAAAAAAATATCATTAAGACATTTAATATAGTGCTTCTCAGGATATTGTTCAATTTATATTGAAATAAAATATAATAAAATATTTGAAAAAAACAAATATAATTGAATTTTGGTAATTTAGGACAAAAAAAAAACCTTTTTTGAAAACTTTCAGTCCTAAAAACTTGCAACATGCTTTCATCAAAATTTGATCATAAACTTCAGTATTAATAAATAAAAAATAAATGAGAAAAATAATTTTTTTTCTATTATTATTTTAAATAATCAAATAAATATCAATGCCATAAATTTTAGAATTACTATAACTTTATATTAAATTTGGCAAAGTAAAATTTTTGATCAAACTTTATTTTTCAAAAATGATCAAAACATTTTAAATGCTCAATTAAATTTCATCGCAGATTTTTGAATTTTTGTAACATTTCAAAGCTTTATTTTAAGACTTTTGAAAAAGGCTTGTATTTCTAAAAATGCATTGAAATTTAATTGTGCACTTAAAATGTTTTGATCATTTTTGAAAAATGAAATTTGATCAAAGATTTTACTATGCCTTAAATTTGAATTATTTGTCAAATAACTTTTTTTTATAATTTTATAAAAGTAAATATTAATATTAATCAAATTCACTATCACTTTTTTTATTACAATTAGACCCTAACAAAATTTACTATTCTTGGCTTTAAGGTATATTTCATGTCGTCGAATTTTATAAAATTCCAGTCCCAGTGTGAATAAGTCATATGGCCCAGAAAATTAGCTATATAGCCCATAGATAAAAAATTTATGTTTAAATCTTCATGATCGAGTAAGCGTCTTTTTGAAATTTAATTAGAAAAAATTTATTTTTTAATAATCAAATTAATATTGCTAAATATACTTGATTCCTTTTGAAATGGAATGAGAAAAAAGAATTGATCTTATTTCTGCAATTTCTGAAAGTTTGTACTAAAAAATAAAATATTACTTTTAATTTTGGTTAAAAAAAATTAGTACCATCATGCACAATATTTTAAACAAAGCACTAGGATCACTCTCAAACACTTCAATTAGTTCGTGATAAACATTTAGACCATTTAGAGTTATAAAACTTCGGCACCAGTCGGAGTTTTCTTCAGACAAATAAAATATTATATCAAGACTTGAATGGGTAACGGATTCGTCATGATGAATGTGACCAAATCTTCTCATGTGAATTAAAATTGTGTTCAATAAGCTTCTTAGATACTTCTGTTCTTTTATTTTTTTAAATTGTTTTCTTAAGTTTAAATCAGCCTAAAATTAAATAAAATCAACGGAAAGAAAGATTTTGTAAGCAATATAGTTTTAAACAATACTCGACTAAATTGGGATTTAGATAATTTAAAAATATTACATTTAGACACACTTGAGCGCAAATTGCTATCGATGAACTTATTGTTGTTTGATCCTTAAAATTACTCAGACATTCCAATGTTGCTTTTATGCATTCAAGTTTATTGTAAATCTTAAAATTTTAATTTTTTTTAATTTCAGTGTATTTGATAAACTAAATTAGATTTCAGAAAATTTTATCTTTTTTATGCAAATTTGTTCCTTCAAGATATTGCTAAAGAGTAGAATAAAACTTTGATTTGTCGGAAATATTATGCTGGGTGATAAAATTTTGCAATTTTTAAAAAGCTTGATAATTTTGATTTTAGCATCTTTGTAATTATAAAATTTCAAATCATATTATATTAGATTTTTAGGGTCAAAAAAATTTTTTTTGACGATTTGAAAAAAAAACAAAAGTTGCTTGTCTTCAAGTCAAAATATCTCAGGTATTCATAGTCATAACTCATTAAATATGCACCAAATCTGAAAGCTCTGTCTCTTCTACAACATATATTTGTTTTGTATTTTTTTATAACAATTTACCATGATTTTTGGGCACTAAATCGTTACATAGAAAAAAAAATAATAGAATAAAAGACAGAAAAAAATGTCGATATAAGTATAAAAATGTCATCATCGAAATTTTAAATAAAAAAGATAAAGAAAAATAGAAAATTAAAGTGTTAAGCAAAAAAATCAAAGAAAATTGAAAAATGTTTTCAAAATCTAAGCCTAAGAGTAAAAATTCAGATCCACGAATTCAGTTGCGGAATAGAGATGATCCTCGCAAAACATAGACATTTTCCAGTTTTTTTGGATCTAGTCCGAGGTTTACCCCCCAACTCCTACTTTTTTTTTTACAGATTCTGAAACTAGAGGAAATTCTAAACAAAATGTTGGGACCACTTTTTTTATTTTTAAGCAAAATAAAATTGCTAAAAATAAGTGTAAAATCAAAAAAAAAAGAATTAAATTGTTTTATTTTGAAAGAAAATCTTCAAGTGTATTAACAAATTAAAACTTAACTTTTTTTTGAAATTTGAAATTTTTTTTCATAAATTTTCTTTTATACATTTTGAGATGCCTAAAAAAACCGACCGAGTTGCGAAACTTTTATCAAATTTTGAAAATAATTCCGTCCAAAATTCAATTAAATCGAATGAAAAGAATTCAAGAAAAGAAAACAATCAAAGTTTAAATAATACAACATCGAACGAAGATTGTTCAGATGAGTTTTGAACTTTCAAAAATTTATTTACTTCAAAATTGCAAAAATCAATACACTCAAGTATCTTCGAGAGGAATTACCATTTAAAATAAGTTCGATTAAATCTGAAATAAGCTTTTTAAAAATACTCATCTGAACAATCTTCGTTCGATGTTGTATTATTTAAACTTTGATTGTTTTCTTTTCTTGAATTCTTTTCATTCGATTTAATTGAATTTTGGATGAAATTATTTTCAAAATTTAGTGCGGTAGTTTTGCTACGTGCGAACCTTAATTAAATTTGAAATTTTGGTACTTTTGATAGTATTACATGATTATTGGAAAAAAAGCCTATCAGCAACAGAGGTAACTCGTGAAATATGTCTAGTTGAAGGTGAAGAATTACTACAAGATTGTTTTTAAAAATTTTAATAGTTGTGATAAGAGCCTTAAGAGGAAGGTTAAAGTAGACCAACCATTCTCGATCAGAATGCTCTGCGTACAGCTGTTAATAGCAAAACCCCTTAGCTTAGTAATTGCTAATTATCAAATGACCGTCTTTATGCATCACAATCAACGATATCTAACCTTTGTTTGGTTAAAAAAGCTAAAAAAAATACGTAGCTGAGTTGTTTCTCATGATTTGATAGATTTTGATTTTCAACAACGCATCAAAATTTGTAGGAAGCTACTTACAAAATCCTCAAGATGAATGGTTTTTCAAACGTATTATTATTTATGATGAGAAGTGGATCTATTTTCGAAATAATGATAGCAGAAATTAATTGTTGGACCCATCTGAAACAGTCGTGAAAAGAAGATACATTGATAAAAAAAGTGATATTGTGTGTTTGTTGAAATTTCCAAGGGTTAATAGCACAGAGCTTCCAGACTATTATGCTATAAATGCAGAACTTATTGTTTTGAACAATTAGAACTAATATATGCTTCGTTTTGACAAAAATATCCTCCTTTGGTCAACCAAAAATTAGGCTTATTTCTTCAAGATAACGCTAGACCTCATACAGATAGAAGAACAATGGCAAAATTAGAAGAACTGGAAGAGATCAAGCTTCATCCACATTCAGGATTTAGCCCATATACTTCTTCAATTTCGGCTATTAGGTCTATTGCATTATGTGACCAGTTGGTCAATTAATATGTGACCAATTTGATTTTTAGGAATTAGTGATCGATCACAAAATATGTGATCATGAATTAAGTGACCAGATTTAATTTTTTTCTTGGTCACATAAAAATATTATTGGTTACATAAATATTCTAGTTTACAAAATTGAAACATTAAAAAATGATTTAGACAAGTTTACTGTTGGTACTGTTAAATAAAATTCAATTATGCTTGAAAAGCAAGCTTTGGAATTGCGGAAATGTTCGAACGAAACAAATGACACCATGAAAAAAAGTTTTGAGCTGGAAAAAAAGCCCAATAGAATCTAAAATATGCGGTAAATTTTTTGAGGAAAAAGGTTTGAAAATATATATGGCTCGGAAGCATAATTAAAAGAGATTTTTTTTTCTTGGTCACTTATTTTTCAAATTAATTTTTTTTGATCACTTAATTTTTGATCACATATTTTTTGATCGATTTCGGTTACTAATTCCTAAAAACCAAATTGGTCACATAATGCAGTAGACCCCGGCTTTTTAATAACCAAGTTGAAGAAAAGTGTCATGATTTTTTTAGCTTCAAAAGCCGTAAATGGTACATAGAGCATTATGGTTCAAATTTTGAAGATTAGCTAACTATTGTTATTTTTTAATTAATAAATTTAAAAAAGTTAAAAATGACGCAAAATTTTCGACTCAACTTAATATCTGATTAATTTCAAAAATTATTCTAATTTTATTTTATTTAATTCAATTTTTAAATAATCATTCAAGCTTGAAGCTTTTCTTCATGCGGCTGAAACGAAGGACTAAGTTCCATTCCAAACTGCCAAATTTTAAACCCATACTATATTTTTGATTAAATAAAAATCAAATATTATTCGGTTGAGTTGATTGAAAATTTTGCAAATATTTTAATGACTAAATAACTAATTGAATTGAAATTTACTTACGCAATTATTTAACATCGATTCATTACACAGAACAATTAGGCAATTTTTCTGAAGCTTTAATTATTTTTTTAAAATAAGAAATCGGTCATTCAAAGGACCAATCACTTTTTGTAATAATTTATAGTTGTGATGGTCTTTTGAATCTAAATATAATTACAACTAATGTATCCGGAAAACTAAGCATCACTGTAATGATCGTATTGATTAATTTGGTCAAAAGTAATGCTGGAGCTTTTTGATACATATTTTGTTTAGTTAAATTATATACACATGTTGTGGCTGCCAGTTGAATACTTTGCGATTTTAATTTTGATATCATTACATCGCTTATATTTTGAAGAATTTCTGCACTTGTCTCCTTATAATTCCTAGTTATTATAAATAAATTGTACAAAGCTTTCTGTAAATATGTCTGTCTGTTTTTATAAGTCTGCAAAGTAGACAATATTTGTGCTTCATTTGTTTCTCCAGTAACTATCATTGAGGGACTAAAAATGTCAAACGAATTTGCATTTGTTAGTGCAAGACCCAAGAATTTCAAGTTGGGATACGCACTGATAAATGACCTAAAAAAGGAATAAAATTATTTTAAATATTTTAGATAATTTGGTGCAGATTATTTTTCAAAAATTCAAAAAATATAACTTAAATATTTCAATTTTATTTTAATTTTAATCATTTTTTTGTAATAATAGTATAAAGTTCTAGAGTTTGCAGTGCAAATATGGAATCCAAGTAAAACGATGGATGTAAATGCATTCCCGAGGGGACAAAAACAGGTAAAAAACACTGTTTAAACGCTGTTTAAACGTGAGCGTTTAAACGAAATAAAAACAGTGGATAAACGGGCGTAAAACAGCCAGGAAAAAAAAACTTTATTATTTTTGTTTTAAAACAGTTCAAAAATAAAAATTTAGACAAATTTAGTCGTAAATAATTAAATTAAAATAAAATTAAACATAAAAAAATTTAACATATTTTTCAAAAATATTGTAAAGAAGCGTGTTTTTTTAAACGTTTTTAGTTGTTTAAATAGTGTTTTTGGGTGTCTGAGGTATTTTTATTTGTTTTTTGAGCGTTTTAGACTCTTTTTTTAATTATTTACGATAAAGGAGCATTATATTATATCAGGATTTTTTAAGTTGTTTTTTAAGTGCTAAAATAGCATTGTTGGGTGCTTGAGGTGTTTTTTCATGTTTTTTGTGCGTCAAAAACGGTTTAAAAACTCTTTAAATGAAATATCTTGTTTTGTTTATAGAGTGTTTTTCCCTCGTTTTTTTGGTCGAAAAACGCTCACGTTTTAAACGCAAAAAAACAAAGCAAAAACGCCCAAAAAACAGCTACCAAACGCCGTTTAAACAGCGTTTAAACAGTGTTTTTTACCTGTTTTTGTCCCCTCGGGTTAGAAAAAGTCCAGGAACGGGCCACAAAAGTACCTTTGGCTTTGAAAGCTATAGACTATGAAATGAGATTATTGAAGATGGTGCTAACAAAACTGAGTGAAAGAAGAGTAAGAGGAGATTTGATCGAAATGTAAAAAATTAAAAATAAAATTAAAAATTAAAAATAAAAATTAGCTCAAAATTAAAAACAATCTGAATATGTATTTTTCTGTTTTATTAAAGCTTTAAAACGATTTTTTAAAGTAAAAAATTGAAAGTGAGTGTCTTTTATTCGCAAAATTAAACATTTCAATTTTTTAAAAATCGTTTAGGATAAAGAAAAAATATAATCTTTGTTGAGGATTAATTAAAGAGTTATTTTTTTTTATTCAAAAATTAAAGTCATAATATTGTCCTTGAATTTGAACTCAAAATTTAGAAATTAACAAAATTTACTTAAATAATTGATTTTAAATCAAATCAAGTCATTTGAAATTTTTTTTTCAAAAAAAAGTCATTTGACCTGACTTGAAATATCTCAAATTTAAATTACAACTATTAAAAAATGTAATTAATAATGACTTTTTTTTTAAAAAAAAATTTTAAGTTAAGTCACTGGATTGACTTTAAAATGACTTTTTTTGACTTTTGCAGGAGTCTGATTCTATCAAACTGAAAACTGGCTAACCCACTAACCAAGCTAAACCAACTTCACAACAAATTAATTATCTTAATATTTAAATTCTAAATTCAAAAACCTAAAATAAAGATATTGTCAAAGTTTTGACTCTGTATCTTACATTGTGTACCTACGTTTAATATTTATTTTTATTTTCTTTTGAGTATTTTTATTTAAAACAAAAAAAACTTACAATAAAGACTCTTGCTTTACTTTGAGTTTTCCTGAAATGTCCAAATACTTTAATTTTGGCAAAGTATTCAATTCGAGCGCATTTAATAGCTCATTAACATCAAATAGAGACATAGTCATATCAGAAAATATTTTGGTTGATATATCACATGAAAGATCCAGTGTTTGAAGTTGTTTCAATTTAATTATTACTTGAATAATTTCATTTTCTAAAGAAGCCCTCATATTATACATATATAAATGCTTAATTGTGTCTTTTAGATTAATTAGTGGTCTTATGTCGCTAACTTTGGTAGCCGACATATCCAAATACTCCAAATTGCACAAATCTTGGCAAACTATGTCCAAATAAAGATTATTAAAGCTACTAAAGCTAACATTTAATTTTGTGAGATTTGATAAATTTCCTAAATTGACTAATATTGAGTTAAAAATTGATTTATTTCGAGAAACGTCTAAATGATATAAATTCAATAGGGACCAGTCGCTTAAAGAGCTGACTATGTCACTTATTGTGATTGTGGAATTTTGACTGTCACAAAGCAAATTATTTATACATAGTTCACTTATTCTGTGGTTTTTAAGGACAGCTTTCAGAGCATCTTTTGATAAAAGAGCATTTTTGATATGGCATTTTCTTATATTTGTTTGTTTATTATTGAATAAAGAGAGAGTTGAATTGGTCAACTTGTCGCCATTGGAAAGATATTCTAGCAAATCCTCTGATATTGTGTGGTTAAAACGAATAGAAGTGTCTTTGAATTTATAAGTTAGGTTTTTTTTTGAATATTTATCAGAATCCGATTTAGTTGAAGAGCAAAATTGATTGATATTTTTGCAGAGATACTCGATGCATAATAAGTAAAGTGTCCGTGGTTGTTGGGCAAAACCGTTGTTCATTAGACCCTAGATTAAATTTTCGATTTATTATTTTATGAAATTCGAAATGATGAATAAATTTTATTCTTGAATAAATGAGCATATAATTATTTTTTATAGTTTGATAATATACTATATTTTTGATATAAATTTTTAATGCAAGTAATTTCATATTTTGTTTTAAAATTGAAAATATTTTAGTTTCAAGAAAATTTAGGCAAAGACTTAGTTTTAAGAGTTTTAATATTAATATATTATCGCTTTAAACAAATTAATATAATGAATTTTATGAACATAAAATATGAAATAAAATTTTTAAAAATTTTTCTACTTAATTTTTGGAGAAAAACATGCCTTTGGCAATATAATAAAATAAAATAATTTTAATAAAATACTCAAAAAAATTAATTGTTTTATAGTATATATCTAATAGATTTGGTTTGAAAAAAAAATTTATATCTTTTATATATCTAATTATTTAATAAATTTGAACTACGATTAAAAATTTATTTCAAATTTAAATTATTTAAAGCTGTATAGAATTGAATCTCCAATTTTGTTGCTGACTTATGGTTATTTTGAAATTTTAGCATCAATTTTTATAAACTGAATATTAAAATTTTCAAGAACATTCTAAATTTTCTAATTCCAAAAATCTGAGTCTCATACTCATTAATATTTAAAAAAATAAATAATAGTTATATTATTCCTAATTGATGAAAGTAAAAATGACAATTTATGTTAGGTAATAAAAACAAGAAACTATAAGTACAAAAAAAAATAAATTTCAAATTGCGAGCCTAAATTTGTAATTAAAATAATTTAAATAAATATAAATATTAAAAAATTGTTTCTTTTTTTTTTAAACAAAATAAATAAAAATTAAGATAATTAAAATAATAATCATTTTCTCTAAATCTCAATATTAAATTCAAAAATTTTACACGCTATGATACGATTGAGCAAAAGAAGAGGATTAGTAATAAAAAAAATTTAAAATTAGTTCAATAAAGATTAAAAAATTGAAATTAAAAAGTAAGGTGACGAAGTAGGGGCAATGGATGAAAAAAGACTAGACTAGATTAGTATATTTAAGATAATAAATTACCCTGTAGAAAATTTTTCAAAGTAGCTTTGGTCTGAAACAAAGAAGGTTCAACCCTTTAAATAGTGCTAAAAAATAATCAAGATGGATCATTATTTAAAAAAAATTAATCTAAGCTTCTTAATAAAGCAGTTTAAAATTCGGCTTCCAAAGTTGATTTTGATATGAATGTTGATGCTACTACAGAACTGCAAAATTATGATTCATTCAAAGCGTTAGATTACAGAAAGGTACAATTTAAGCCGAGATGTCATGTTTGATCTATTTTCTGAATAAAATAAAACCTTTATTTATTTAAAAAAAATAACTCTAATCTCTTCAATAGAATTAATAATTTATTTGGTGTCTTAATATTTTGTTTGTTGTTCATTTTGGCTATCAAACTTGATCATTAGTTGATGCTTTTTTTTACTATTAAACCAAAATTTTTCTAAAAGAATTGAAAATTCTGTCCTTAAATTAATTTTTAAAATGAAAATTTTGATGAAATAATTTACAATTAACCATGATAGTTGATTTAGGAAAAACATATCCAAAATAATAAATTTTACTTAGCTGAACCAAAAGTGAGTTTACAGAATTAGTACACAACTATTAGTGTAAAAAGGCAAATATGACCTAAAATACTTAAAATTTATTCAAGTTAAATTAGTAAAAAATTGAGAATTTTTTCGTTGAAAATCTTTTCAAATAATTTTGTATTCTTTAATTTGAATTTAGCAATTAATTTTTACATTTAAAATAAATTAAATATAACATAAGCTTTGGATTAATTTTTCAACGTAACAATAAAGATGACCAGATCAACTCTTGTTAAGAGATAACATGAACCAAATGTTGTCCCATTTAAATCTTATCATCTGATCTAATTTTTGTTAAATATATTTTCATTTTAGTAAAAATACTAGCTTCATCTGACTCTGCCCTAAAGACTATTTTGCTAAAATCTTGTCGATTTTATACAGGTCCTAGCGGCTTCGCCCTTGCTGACTCTCTTTTGTTAGGTTTTAACCCTCTTTATTTTCTGACAATTGAATTTTTTACAATGAAAGTTTTTTATAGTGTTTTTTTGGGACCAACTCCCTTCTAATTTTTTATTTTGGGACCAACTCCCTTTAAATTGTGATATTTTAGCAGCAACTCCCTTTAAATTGTGTTATTTTAGGACAATTTCCCCCTCAATTGTGTTATTTTGGGACCAAGTCCCTTAAAATAGTTTTTATTTGGGACCAACTCCATTTCAATTATGTTAATTTGGAACCAACTCCCTTTTAAATTGTGTTATTTTGGGACAAAGTCCCTTAAAATTGTGTTTATTTGGGACCAACTTCCTTTTAATTGTGTTATTTTAGGACAAAGTCCCTTAAAATAGTTTTTATTTGGGACCAACTCCATTTCAATTGTGTTAATTTGGAACCAACTCCCTTTTAAATTGTGTTAATTTGGGACCAACTCCCTTTTAAATTGTCTTATTTTAGGACAATTTCCCCCTCAATTGTGTTATTTTATGACCACCAGTCTTCAATTGTGTTATTTTTGCAGCAACTCCTTTTAAATTGTTCTATTTAAGCACAACTTCCTTTAAATTGTGTTATTTTAGCAACAACTCTCCTTGAATTGTGTTACTTTAGGACCAAATTTTTAACAGATGATTTAGATCAATCTCACATTAATGTGTGTACTTGTTTAAACACGGCCACCACGCTGGCTTTAAACGATGCTCGACTTATCGGTCTCGCATTTTAGATGGCCCGCTGGACTTTGTTTAATCGGCGAAATTTAGTTTTAAACTTGATAGATAAAACCAAAATGAGAAAAATTAATATTTATTTCCAAGAGACAAATTTTAGCAAAAAACGACAATAAAGTTAGAAATTTTTATCCAAATCAAAATTTGACTTTTGGTTAATCTACTGTTAGACTTTACAGGAGAAGTTCTTTTTGCCGCATATAATACATCCTACATATAACCTAATCATCAGTTTGTCAACTGATGCACAAAAATAAGTGAGAATAAATATACTTCTCATGTATCTCAGAATTAGACACTTCTCGATATCGATATAATCATCTGTCCATGAGCTCACATCTTGCCTTATTTATAAGTTCGTGCTTTTGATAACTCATGTGTATAAATAAGGACTAGTTTCTGGGAACTATAGGTTAGATGAAATAATTCATAAATTATTAGATATCATTAATAAACTATTTAAAACATATACTTGTATCATTGCTAATTTTATCCCATTGCAGACATCCAAGAAAATACAATTTGTGGAATGGAACGTGCTTAACAATATGTTTTCAATTAAACTTGAATTTTAATTATTATTTAAAATGCTTTTTTTTTAGGATCTAACTGATGTAACTAATTTTCAATTGATAACAATATCGTAATAGATAGCATATAAGATAACTAGTTAAAATTTGTCATTAAAAGATTTTTTTTTTTTTTTCTAAGATAGAATATTTTAAATAGTTAGACAATAAAACGAATCTTCATTTATTTCGTCTATTTTCCTTAACATATCCCAAGTAATCCAGTCTCAAGATGGTGCTATAATAGTCAATTCATGTATCTGAGTTTTTGGTTGACATGAATTTTATCATTCTTAAGTGGAATTAATATTTTTAAGATAATCTTAACTTGGCAGATAAACTCTCTCTCTCTCTCTGCAACATCACAACAGAACTTAGTTTTACTGATCTAAATGATAAATATGCTGCTGATCAGATTCACCTTCTTTAATTAATTTAATAATTTGGATATTATAATTAGATTTACTCTCACTTTGACTTTTAAATGAATCAAAATGCAAATTTTTTCAATATCACAATTTGACTATCAATAAAATTGATGCAAGATTTTTAATAGTGAATAACAATTAGTTTTAGTTTTACTTTTATTACTTAAATTATTGAATTAATATAAAATAAAATTCTTAAAATGGTTTTTATGGTTCCCTAAATATTTAAAAATTTTCAAGATTTTTCAATAAATATCTGATACGTTGGATTGCTCGGATTAAGCACAGGATTAAAAAAATAAATCAAAGATATTTTTCGCACTAAAAGTAAATTAAGTGAATGCATCTATTAAATTTGGGTCTATTAGAAAAAAATTAGAAAGTTTTTTTAAAAGAAAATTTAATCATTTTGTTAATAATAATAGTAATAATAAAAAAAGCTTATATCTGATTTTAAATTTTTCATTTGTTTATTTTAAAATTTAAAAGAAAAATTGTTTGAACAGAATTAATCTAATTAACAAATAAAGTCGAGACATGTTTATTCAAAATTGAATGATTTTTTCTATATGAATTGAACTAGCATAGTTTTTTTTATTTAATTAATAGAATGTTAAACAAATCTTGACTTAATGTTTTTTATTTATTATCTGATTAAAGAGGAAATAATATTTCTAATTAAAGAATATAGAAAAATATTTGTTCATAGTAAAGAGTAATCTAGGATTGACCGCATTTTTCATAGTTTGATTCAATTTTATAATGTTTGTATATTTTATTTTTTAAAACTACTAAAGGCGATAAAACACTTGTCTGAAACTACCAGATAAATTTACTTATTCAAATATTTTTATTTGTCAACTAAGGGTATTTATTCCCAGTCTATGATTAAATTTAATGGAATTTTTTTTTATTTCTCTAAATTTTTCAAGCTCAGTTTGTACAAAAATGCCCTAGATGAAAAAATTGCTTTTTCTTTTTAAAAATTGGCAAATTACTTTAAAAATAGTTCATTTCAATTCTAATTAATTTTTAAATTTGGGTCAACTAAAAAATCATGTCTGCTTACTTTTTCAGAATATTAATATTAATAAGCATTTTTCTGTATGACCTTTCTCAAAAAAATTAAAATACCGTTTGAGGTAAACGAGCAATAGATTTATCTGATGAATCCCTTCATAAAATAGTTAGTAAATATATGAAATTAAATGACCTGTTAGGTTATTTTGTGGGCTTCAAGCAAAATTTAAATTAAGAGCATTTGACTTAAATTTGAAAACTTACAATATTTGACTAAAGCCAACAAAAATGTAATCTAATTTCAAGCCTAAAAAAGCTTAAGCTGATTTCGGAATTTTAATTCAACATATTTAAGTTTATTTATTATTTTTCAAGTTCCATTTGTCAAGTAAATACATTAGTTTTAATTAACAGAATGTCATTTTTATTAAAATTTATTTAAATAAATGTTTATGATATTTTGGTTAATTTTAATTCAGCTTATTAATTATCTATTTGGGATATTGATTGTTTGAATCAACATGAATAAATTTTACTCTCAGAAATTTTGGGCATCTGTCATTGATTTTATCAAAAGCATATTTGAATCTGAGAGCCCATTAGTTTAATAAAAACTGAAGCATCCAATTTACAATTTAAAAAATATTAAAATCATCTAGAATTTAATTCCTCAAGGATAGATTTGCTAATTTCATTTTGTACAAACAGAGATTAAATAAAGAGCAGCATAAACACGATTAGAATCGCCTGAGGATATTTGTTCAAAATGAAGAAGCTATGATTTTTCGGATGAGTTCATTTTTGTTAAACAGTTGGTCAAACTAGATAAACAAAAATCAAAGTTGGCGCTCGACAATCTTCTATTTGATTGATTACTGAATCGAATCGGGTTTAAAATTACACTCATGACAAGTTTTCTTAAGATAGTTTTACATCGCCGTTAGTCCATTTATGTTTAGGCTAGATTAAAATTTCAATTAATTTTCCAATTTTCGCTTAGTATATAATTAAAACAGCATGTAATCCATACTTAAAGATATCGCATTCAATCTAAAAATAATCATTTCATTTCAAAATCGATTGAATTCGATTTCTTTAGAGATTAGATTGCTAGTTTGAATGGCTTTGCGTTGATCTTCTCATTTCTAATCAATTCTATTGCATGAGAAAACTGTTAAATCAATTTGTTCACAGTTTGATGTTTTTAGATAGTGACCCACTCGAGAACTAATTGTTTATTTAATTTTGCATTACAATAATGCCTTTTAGCATAATCTTTTTTTATTTATTGTCAATAGAATAGTTTATAACCAAATCTACAAATATTTTATTAAAAGTGGCACTAAATTGTTAAAAGGAAAATCATGATTTGAATTTAGTTTAGCAAGAGTTAGAGATTTTTTGTTACGGCTCAATATTTTTTGAGCATTTTGAGCCCAAATTATGGTCTTAAGATCATTAAAGGTTTTTTTCCAAACTAAAATTTATGGTCGTTAATTAAATTTTTTAATTTTTATAAATTTTCTTTCAAACGGAAGACTTATTTGCTACAAAAAAACTCTCTTCAATTTGTAGTTACTTTTTTTAGAGTAAATCAAGGAGTCTCTTAAAATATCAAGTTTGTAATTGTATATTCTCAAATCAAAGTAACCAAAAATACAAGAGAATTGTCAGTATTTGGGTTAAAAATTTTCTTCGTTTATTTGATTTGATTTTTTTTACAAAAGTTTAAAAGAAATACAAAACATCAGTTTTTTTGTCTCTGTTTGAAAGGAAACAAGCGTCAAGTTTTTTATATTTAAGGAAATACGGTAAATATCACATAGTCAGTTATTATAAAAAAAAATATCAATTGTTATCTAAATTTTATGATAAATAAAAAAGTTAGAAAATTTTTTCCATCAAAAATTTATTTAATGCTGATGCTATTCAAATATTTTATTTTTTTAATTTAAATAAAACTTTGAAACAAAAATTTTTTCGTAGAATTTAGAATTTTTTTAGGAAAAAAATGGATTTGTTCAATTAGAATTTTTTTTGTTTTTAATTCAAATTTTTAGACGTTAAAATTATAATTTTTAATTAATTTTCTAAAAGTTCTAATTCACAACTATTTTTATAATTAATAATAGAATAAAAAAATGGCAAATTAAAGCAATAAATTATTTTATTTAATTTTATCTTGTCAACAAATACTCTTGACATTCTTAAAAACCATAAAATTTGCCTTTAAGTTGCCCGGGGTTGAATAATCAATACAACGACCAATTCAATAAAAAAAATTTTTACTTCCTCCGGGTAAACCGTACATGATGTTGTGATATAGTTTGTCATTTAGGGCTGGACATTAGTCCAATTGGTTATTTGATCTAATTAAATATTCTAATTTATTCATGTTTAGCATGAATCGCCATTAAATATACAATCGAGTTTTTTTGAACTTATTTGCTCTAAACTTGAAATTTTTTTGACAGTATATCCAATTATGTTTCTAATATTAAACCGTCACGGAAATGTAAATAGGAAATACTGTATCGTGACAAGACCAGAATTTTGTTATAATCAAACTAAATGTTTAGAAAAGATTACTAAGCCGAGAGATTAACTATGATAAACAATTTTGACACCTAAAAAAATTTGAAAACGGTTTTAAATTTAAGCAGGTGTCCAAAAAGACTAAATTATTTCCAATATAATGAAATTTTGTTATTCTTCTTTATTCTTTAAAGCACGCATTTGAAATTAAACTATTTAATGTTAAAAAAAAATTATTTTTTAGAATTGTATAATGAGATTAAGTCTTCGGCCCAAAATGCTCTTGGTTAGTATTCTACTAGCTCTAGTCCATGTGTCATATCAGCAATTTAATCCAGGATTCAATCAGCAAAATCAACAACAATTTAATCAGCAGCAAAACCAGCAACAAAATCAGCAACAAACAAATAGCTTGGCAGACCGAACAATATATCAGTTTATAAAGTCAAATCCAAGAACAACTCGCTTTGGCGAGCTTGTTGATCGGGTCTCTCAATTGACTGTGCAAAGTTTGGCAAATGTATTGTCTTCAACAAATCAAGTATCTGGTCGAGCAGGGGTAAATGATCTAACTGTGTTTGTACCGATCAATGAGGCGCTAAACCAAGTACCCAATGATATGTCTATGATCAAAAATGATCTAGAGAATTTAGTAATTCTTGAACGTCTCAATTTGGATAGATTAAGAGAGCTCAATAATCAAAAAATAACTAAAACCTATGGCTACAAGCCGAGGTTGACTTTAAGAACAGTTAAAAATTTTTATTTGTTCAACAAAGATCTAGTCAGCACACAAAATAATCAAATGACACAAAAACGTCAAGCTGTGTACCCTTTGGCCACTACATATACTCCCCAAATGGCTCAAAGTAACATGAACTTTATGCAGACAAATGATTCGTCGGCATATGACATGTATGCAAATTCTGCTGGTGGTCAAACAGACTCCAATTCGCCCATATCTAGCAAGCTGCCATATGATGAGGTGTTTCTACTTAACAATGCCATGGTACTAGACATGTTTGAGTTGAGCAATGGCATTGTTTATTTGATTAGTGATTATCCGAGATTTTATGATAAAAGTCTTCTTGTTCTTTTGAATGACAATGATGTGCCTGGTTTGGCTCAAAATTTGAACTATTGGATCGCTCGGGCGGCCCAATCTTTCCGCATGGGAAATGAAAATTTGAAAAACGTTCTAAATGCCTATGGTCAAAACACATATTTTTTGCCCATTGATTCCGCAATGTCCAAGTTTAATGATAAAGAAAAACTCAACAATGACACATTTTTGTTCGACCAATTGTTCAAGGCACATAGAGTGTCTAATCAAATTTTGTTTGATTACTATCTTGACAATCATGATCCTACGGTGATGACCGATACTGGTTTGCCTGTAGTCACCAAACATTATAGAAGCAATGGCCAAGATGTAATTGAGGTCAGCATTGGACATGTTAAGGGAAGAATTTTGCCAAATTTTAGAAATATCTACTGTGCAAGCGGAGTTATACATTTGGTTGATACAGTGCTTGGAATACCCGGCCGTAATGCCTATCAGGAAATATCCAACATTCAAGAATTGAGTACGTTTAGATCACTGGTAGACCGAAGTCAAACTTATAGACAAATGTTAGATCAAACACCAAGTCAAAATTTAAATATGGGAAACATTGGCAAGCGTCAAATAGGCCCTAACAATTCTGGAATCAATAACTCATTTAATATGTTTCAAAATCAAGCTTCAAATCAAATGCAGCAAAGTCAATTTAACAGCGATCCTAATTTCAAGTACATGACTATTTTGGCTCCAAATGATGCTGCTCTAATCGGCATTAAAGATCAACTGATGAATAATATGACTGCAATTGAAGAATTGTTGTCTAATCACATCATTGTTGACAATAACGCAAATAGAGTTTTTTACACCGACCATGATGATTCGATATTTCAAAATTCTCAAAGCTATTCTACTATGAATCCAAATTTTATGCTCACAGCTAAAGTGGTTCAAGACTCAACAGGATCTATGAATCAGGTCACACTGCATTTGAGAGAAAATGAAGCAATCAGAACGAGAATTATTAATGGTAATAGCAGGGTTAGCAATGGAGTTGTGCACATAGTTGACAGAGCTCTAACCACTGCTACTGTTTTGGATATAACTGTTTTGCTTGAAAGATATTCATCTCAGAATATGCCCAATCAGCCCGCATTTAATCAGTTTGTTGATGCTTTGAGAAGCACAGGAATATTCAATGATCTCAAACAGCCA
>PJRA01000011.1:1537610-1553593 GCA_016987375.1 Brachionus koreanus | reverse complement strand
ACTGTTTACAGAACCATTTTTGCACAACTAGAAAAATAATCATATAGTTTTTTCTTTTTGTACTGTAATTTTTGTACTAAGATTTCACATTGCCATGGCTAAAAATACCCAACTCAAATTTAAAACCCGAAAAAAAAAATTTTTTATTAGTAAAAAATAACATTCAAGTTTGTTGACTATCCTATTTCACTTTGTCCAAATAATTCATGTCGGAAATCTGTCTAATTATAACTGTGGAATTCAGCGAGTACCTCTGCATCAAAATCTTCTTGATGAAAATCAAGTAGACTGTTTGTGGAACTGTTACTTTCTTGAAACATCGATTTGAATGCTCTTTTTGCAAAGATGATCAGCAGAGCAGCAGTTTCTTGTCAAATTTTGCAATCAGATTGAATTTCACATTTGAAGGTGCTTGTGAAACATCACTCGAATATTAACATTCATTTCCATTGATTGAATTGTCTATCATCTATTGATATTTAACCATGAGACACAATTCAACCAACTTCGCGGTCAGTAGCGTTTTTAGCATGTTTTATTATTAAAATTTTTTCATGTTGAAAAAATCGTACATAAGTAGTTTAATATTAAATTAAAGTCTGTCTCAATTTGTAGAAATCCCGAAATAATATATCATTATAATAATAATCATTGCGAAAAATTCTCTATTTTTTAAATTTTTAGGTAATGGATGGGATTGTAATCAAAGCTTAGCACCGTTAAACATGGTTTTAGGAGATCAACAATTTGAGTCTACATGGACACAAGGTGTTTTGTCTGATTGGGGAAAGAAAATATTCGACACTCCAACATATGGAATAAAAGCAACTAGTGTCAAAGCTTCAATATTTAATTAAAAAATTATCTTAATGTTTTTTAAATGATTTAATAAAATTTAATAATTAAAATTTCGTTAAAAAAATATTAAAATACATATTATTATTATTTTTATTATTATATCTTGACAGCAAAGTAAAAATTGAAAAATAGAATAAAACTCTTTAAGTTTTTTTATTCCAGGTTTTCCCAGTTCAAGTTCTTATTCATCAAAAAATTATAGCATAAACAAGACTTTAGTTATACAAACTGTTGGGTACATGGAACCTATCATTTAATTTTTTTGTTAACTAAAAAAATGTAAGTTTAATACATTAAAACTGAAACGGAAGTTATTTTATATGGATATGCTTATACATTTGACAAGTCAACATTAGCAAAAATATCAACTGCAAAAACTATGAATTGCACAAAAACTGCATTGAACCTGCTAAAATCGGACTTCATCTTCCATTAGTACTTATAAAAAAGCATAATCACCACTTGCAAAAGGACTTTGTAGAGATTCATTCTGCAATAAAAGATTTATTGAGAACGATCTTTTGTGTGTTGATTTCGTCAATCCTTTTATTTTCCCAAAAAAAATGAAAAATACTCCAAAAATCTGTTAAAAAATCTATTTAAAAAAAATTAATGAATAGTTGTGATGCTCATTATCACAGACCTAATGAAGGATATGCAATGAGTGAAAGTTTTAGAAACAGTTTTAAATTACTTCAATCTTTAGCATTTTTACCTGTTAAAGATATTATTTTAGAGCTTAAATTGGTACAAAAGCAGAGTCTTATTCGATTGAATTGTGGACTGTTTTCGAAAGAGCTAAGCTAATACTTCCTCGTACTATTAATAATGTAGAGAGCTGGCATTGTCAAGTCGAGGCAGATGTTAGGAAAAAATGAAAATTTTTTCTATTATTGAAATTTTACGAAAAAAGCAATCTAAAGCTGATTAATGTCAGAATTTCTAAAGGTGAATTAGCTAAACGCAAAATTTGAAAAAAAAAGTTGAATATGAAAAAAAAATTGAATCTAATTGAATCTATTGCCTACAATTTTATGAATTTAAAAAATTATAAAAATAAAATAATAAATTTTAATTTATTTTAAAAAATATTTACTCAATTGAGTTTCTGTATTCAGATTTTTCATCAATTCTACGTTAATTGATTATATATGTTTTTATCAGGGAAAAAAAATTCTAAATTTGAGGTTCATAAATATCATTTAATATCGAGTTCTATGAGACTAGTGAAGCATATCTTAACAAAAAGAGAATACGGTAGTTTTACAAATAAAAAAAAAGATTTTATTAAATTTGATCAAAGATTTTATTTAACCTTTATATATTTTTTCTATTAATATAAATTTAAAACATAAAAATATCTGAATCATTTCAACCATATTTACAAAAAATTAAAAATTTTTAAACTTCAATAGGATCTGAAATTTTCCTACGAAATTGAGTATCAATTTGTTGGCCAGAGTTTCTTTAATTTAAACAAATTATTAATATTTTATATAAAAAATTAAAATACCGTTTGGAAGAAAAGTTATCGTTTGTTAAATGCTCTTCTTCTATTTGATCATTATTTCCATCACTTAATTATCAAAAAGTCTTTAAATTAATCAAGCATTAAAATTAATTTACAAATAAAGTCCGTGGCTTATAAATGGATTTTCATCCTCTTCTTCATCATCCTTAACAATTGGAAAATCTGGATTCAGTTTCCTTAGAAAAAAATTTTTTATATATTCTATAAAAATTTTAAAAAAAAAAACTTTTCTTCATCCGGCTCATATTCACGCATTTTTTTTTCTCTTTGAAAAATAAAACGATATCCCAATGCGAGCAAAAACAACAAAACAATCAGGGAAGAAACAGCTACAGATGACCAAATTAATCCAGTAATGTGAACATCTTAAAAACAATATTATTAATTTCTGCACAAAAATATTAAAAAAATTTTTCTGAAAATTAATTAAAATTTTTTAAGAATTAAAAACAAAATGCTGCAAAATTGTTAAAAGCTATTTTATAAAATTTTATTATTTCATTTCAAAATAATATATAAGTTTCAATTTTTAAAAAGGTATTTAAAAAATCCTTCAGATTTTCTATTGTTAATTTTAAATTTTAAAAACTTACGTTCACATCTAGGCCATTCGTTGAATTCATGCAAAGGGACATTATTTGCTGGAAGCCAAGTGCCATTCCAATGACATATAAATTCTGAATATCCACGAAATGTATATGGTCTTTCACATGAGATGCTCATTCTAGACCCGGCCAAATAATTTCCAGTGTTTGTTTTTCTAATTCCGCCTTTAATCGGAATTATGCCACAGGAATTAACTAAATTTATTGAAAATAAAAATTCTTAAACTAAATAATGGTCAGAGTTTCTTTTACCTGGTTTTAAGACTTCATGCAAAAATTTGTAATATCGATGTGCATTTCTGGTATTTTCTCCGATTTCCAATGATCCCATCGCTTTTGTGTCATATAAACATTGTTCATCTCCATCACACACCGCGTACATTTCGCTTTCACTGAATGGTAGCGCTGTTGGAAATTGAAAATTCGGCTCATCCCAGGTATACCACGGCACAAACTGCATCCAAGTATGAATATTTTCTTTCTGATCATGGTATTTATCAAAAGCCAACGAGCCGCTATAAGTAAAAAGTGAATCAGCAGCATGTTCAATACGCCACTTCATTCCAAATTCTTTGTTAATTATCATTGGTGAGCTGTCTATTGATAAAATAACACCATCTGGTGTCCGAAACTCATCTGTGGTATCATTATTCCAATAACCTAATAAACCTTCTGTTTCATACTTAAAATCTAGGGTAGAAAAAAAAAATTTTTTTTCTTTAATTTATTACAAACATGATCGGTGGAGCAGAAAATTTTAAATGGATCATTCCATACGCACAGGAAACTTGAATACCAGCTCCTGTTGTGTTAAACATAATTGTCAAATTGGACATGTGCTGATCATTGTATGGACTGAATACTGACACATCTTGAATAAAAACATATATAATTATTTTTTCTTTATCTATTTTTGTTTTAATTTTACTTCTAAAAAACTGGAGTTTTTCTTCCGTATAGTTGATGTACCATTGATGACCATTGATAAACAAGTCGCATTTAAACCTCCAGGTCTGATTTGGATGAATTCTTGATCTTACTTCTATAGTGTCACTAAAATCCTCACGAGCTACTATAGCTGTCATTTGAGTAGCATTTATTTGTCCACCCGATGTTTCAATAGCAACTAAAAGTTTTATAATTAATTAGTGTATATTAGGAAATTTAATTTAATAATACAAGAAGCGTTCGGGGGACGCTCAAAACGACCCTGCAAAATAAAGTTGTGTCTAGTGCTTATCAAAAGTCTGAATTCACCTCTAGCATTAAAAGTGTAATCTTTTCCATCAAACGTCATAACATGAGGATCGCCATAAATAGCAGCTTAAAGTAAAAGAATAGTTTAAAAAAAAACTTTTATTATTATTTACCTGTCTTTGGATAGAGATATCCTTTGCAATCGGATGTTTCTCTAACATAAAGATACGAATCGCACAAATCACTCCATTCACAGCATAAATAGTATGGTACTCTGTCATTCAGATAGTGTGATAATGCCGGAACCCTTCCATAAGTGTTGTAAGGAGGTATTCCAAACATATGATATCTATCACTAGTAGATCCAAATCTAGTATCATTAGTATACATTAAATTTCCTTGAAAATTATAACAGCATCTGCTCCCACCTCCACTCTTTCTATATTTGATAATAGATAATATTTATTTTACTTTAAATTTTAAGCTAATAATTACGCTGGCCTAATATTAACAACACAATGGACAGCGCCTCTGTGTAATTCACAATTTGCCAAATCGTTTAGATTTCGATCCATATTGCATTCGGGATCAGGTGCCCAGCGACCAATGTCTGATACTGCAAAATGAATTGTGCATGGACACCGTTCTAAATCATACATCCAAAATTTGTCCCATCGTTGGTATTCATGCCACCATCTGCATTGATCTTCCATCCAATTACCACCACGGCTATTTCCTAATAAAATTTTTTGTCTGTCCCAATAGATTTCCATTTCATTGTATCTCCACCAGCCTAAAGGTTGTAGTTTACTCCATATTCGCCTGTAAATAAATTAAATTTTAGAAAAATTTTGTATTAAAAATTTTAATTTGATAGAATATTGATTTCAAAATTTTTAGTAATCAAATGTCTTTTTTTTTAAATGTCACAAAATTTTTTTTTTAATACTTCGGTTCTTCAGTTCCTCCAGATAGCAAGCTAACAGCCACAGCTCCCATACGGTACCTTCTGGCTCTGTTTTGATCAACAGCCCAATTTTTTTCAACTAAAAATTCATAAAACCCGTTATTTTCTAGTCGGTCGCCAAGAATTTGCAAAAAATCCCAATGTGGTCCATCATCATCTTCATAATAGCCAAACAATTGAACATCAATCGTTTCATTCCTAGACCATCCAAGATCATCTTTATTCCATCTAATTGCCAATTTGTTTGAACGTGGCAATGGCTTATACCATTCAGCCTCTTCGACTAGTTCTACTTTAGCTGGTGATCGAATTGGATCAACAATACTGAATTCATGCTTCCAAAAATAAGTTCGTCCTTCATCCGTAGATACCCATAAATTAATTCTTCCATTGTAATAAATCTTTGGCATAACACATCTAGCTCGTAAAATTGTAATCACTTCAGCTACGGTCTTTGGCGAGTCCTCACTATCACCCCATCTGCAATAAACTTTTCCAAACGGAACAAAATTATCTGAATCTCTTACAGGATGATATCCAAAGCACGGTCCAGTTATGTTGACTTCTTGTCCACCTAACATATTGCCAAACCATGGCCAAATAAACAACGATCCATTTGAAAATTCATTTTTACATCCAGCTGGCTGAATCCACTCATCAACACGAAATATATATCTACCTTTATAGTCCACATTTGAGTTCAAATGAATATTAATTAGTTCTTTTGGATTGTTGCTATAAGGCAGGACTTGATAAAATTGTGTGCCATTTCCTCTATTGAATCCAATTTTGGCTCCATTTGTAGTGCTCATTCCTGTTTTTGAATCACCTCCATATTCAGTTGAAGCAACCCATTGTATTTTTTCATAATTGAAAATTGCAAACGTCATATTTGAACCTTTATCAGTGACCAAGACTACTTGATAGGAATTTCTCTATTTAGAAAATTTTAATTAAATAAAATTTCAATTTAATTTTTTTTGGTTTTTTTACTGGTCTTTTTTTTAAATCTTGTTCGCTAATGCCCAAAAATGTGACATTACCCCACGTGGCTACAAAAGCATATTCAGCCACAAAATGCTCAGCACCAGACACTGAGTCTCTGACTTGATCTTGTGCCATATTCAGCATATCAACTGCTTGCTTTTTGAATTTTTCTTCTCCCTCAAGAATAGCGTTTGGCGGAGGCATTATATAGTTCTCTGGTCTGACAACATGTCTCCACAAGACTCTTCCGTAGTCATTGTCTCGATAAAAGTCAAGTTCGAGTTGGCCAGTCAAATACATATCATTAGCTAATTCGATTCTGCAGTAGAAAGGAGCTATGAAAACTGGATCATCAATAGCTGGATAGCTTGGATGAGGCCATGTGTCAATAAGACTAAATCTCGCCTCAGGCTGAAATGTCAAAAATCCGGGATGCTGGACCCATATTTGGTCATAACGATGACCCATGAATGTAATATTAAAAGGAAGATGTATCAGACCAGACCCGTATTCTTTGTCTCTAGCTGTTTTTGTATCATTGAAAGCCTCTCCATATGGATACAAAGTGTATGCCCATGGAAGTTCTTTGAAAAAAAATTTAAAAATAAGATGTAGAATTTTTTGAAGCTTCTTACTTTGAGCTGCTAGAAATTCAATATTTACAAAATTGATTAATATTAGACAAACAACTTTGAAATGCATTTTTATCTCTCCTTAGCAAGGCAGAGAAAATCAATCGGTTAAAATATTAAATTCTTTAGGAAAAAATTCAATTTAAAATTGCTTTTTTTGATGATTAATATTGAAAAGTATACTATTACTAATGCTGTACAATTTAGGTCGTAGTTCTTATCAAAAGACAAATAAAGTTATTGTTTCAAAAAAAAATTCATATTTTTAAATTACCTGTGCTTTTTTTCGAATTTTTATTTATTATAATTAAGATAAGTGGGTAAGTTTTATTTTTTCGTCGATTAAAAAGTTGATATTTAATCACTAGAAGAGATAAGAATATTTATGATTATAATATTTAAAAAAAAATTATATATTTTTTGAAATCAATTAATTTTTCAGAAACTATTGGCTAAAGTGAAGCATTTGATGAAGTATTTATGAAAAATTGATAAAAAATAGATTTAGAGCAAAAATTCTGATAAAAATCCTAAATCTGCTTAAATTTCTAAGTTCTTGTTGAAAAATTTAATTTAGTCCTTAGCAAAATAGGAAAATCTTGTAAATCAATAAATTTATTTCTATTTTTAAATATTCTATTTTTTTCTGTCAATTATTTTTAAGAGCTAACACTAGTTTTGCTTTCAATTAAAAATGTAATAAAACAATAAAATAAATTTCAAAAAAAAGTAGATAATTTATTTTGATTGATTCACAAAAATATAATTGACTCGCACTTATTTAGGTGCCAAATTATAATTTATCCAGCGTTAAAATGAAAATATTTTTAGGGAAATTTACATTTTTGAATTATTTTGATAATTAAATATTTCAGATTCAGAAAAAAATGAATTTTATTAAAACAGTTTTGTGCGAGAAGAAGCATTCAAAATTTTCCTGTCATCGTTTAGATGAGTTTAGTCTGAGAAGGTCGATATATTTATTAGTACTACTACAACTAAAGTTCAAAAAACATCGAGTCATCTTTTGAAATTGTTAAGAAATTTCAAGTACTAAATGCGCTTTAAAATGATAAACTCTAAAAACCCAAAAACATTTTATAATAGATTAAATTTTTATTAAAATTTTTCGATAACTATTTTAGTAAAATGATTTTCTTTAGTCACATGACAAATTTTTTTTTTTTAATTTTTTTTGACTATTTTAATTTGACTTAGGTATCAAAAATTGAGATTGTAAAAAATACTATTTAAATTAAATACAAAATTTCTTAGGTTTAGAATTTTTCTAAATTACCAGTAGTCTTTATAAAGAATAAAAAATATGAGCTAAATTTAAGCTATTCGCCTAATAAGAATAAATTTCTTTGAATTTAATAATTTTTTAGTAAGTAATTAGAAGTTAAAAAAACAATTTAATGTTACCCTAAATCTTGGTCTATTTTCATAAGAAATAAGATGAATCTAAATAAAAGATTTTGATACAATTATAAAAAATACTTTTATTTTTAATATAAATGAAAAAGATTTTATTAATGATTGTAACCTCTTACTGGTAAATAAGTTAGATTAAAGTTTAATTTTAATAAAAATAGTTAATATTCTATGGTCAGCTTAGTTTAACTAATTTGACAAAACAGGAAGTCTAACGTAATCCTGCTTTAGTAGACTTTTCCTTCTTTTTTTTACGTTTTGTTAGCTCTGCGAGCAAATGCGTTGTTTTGTTGTGGATTTTAACACTCAAAGGCAAGAGAAGTCTTATGAAACCCTTTTGTTATTTCCTTTATTAGTTTTTTATTCAATAAATTCAATTATTTTTAATAGTTTTTTTTGACAATCATATCTTAAATCAAAAATGTTATAAAATTAATTTTATTTTCATTGAAAAATTAGTAAAAAATCGAGTCAAATAAAATGGCTCGAAAAATCCCTCGGACCTTTAATTGTTTAAAAAATTAAACTCTGCAAATTTAGCACAAATTTAATTTTGATAAATTGGCTGTAATAAACTATGCAAAGTTTTGATGATCATTGACAGACTTGGACTATTGATGCAACAACGAATATTGCACTTACAGGACTAGTTAAAAACCTTAAGAAAAAATTTACAGCCTAAAAAAAAAAAAAATTTAAGAAATTTTGATAATTTTCATTTAAACTAACCGATTTTTGTTGAAAAAAGAAAAGGGCATTTATTTTTTTTCAAAACTGAAATAACTTATGTCAATTTTAACTTTCCAAAAGAATAAAAATTAAATAATTATACAAATAAAAAATAATTCCATATTAATTGTATACAAGTGACAAATTTAATGTTTAAAATTATAAAACAAAAATTCTCTTTTATCAACAAATTTTTAAAACCAAGTAGAAATTGAAATAGAAACAGAAAATTAAAAAAAAATCGAAGCCTCAAAATCAGTATTTCTTAAATGCCCATATGCATAATCTCGCAATTAACTATAAATATAAGTATCTAAACAAAGTAAAATGTTAAGTTATATATTTTAATTCTATATCGCATATAAAATATTAACTCGTCAACTATAGACTTTATTTTTTCTTTTCTAGCAAAAAAAAATAATCATAAATAAAATTCTCTAGAAATTTTTGGTTTTTTTTTTTATTATTTGAAAAAAAATTTATATTTTAAATAAAAAAATAAATACTGATAGACACACATTTATATAGATATGTCATTCACACCGCCAACAAGGCCGATGATGATGCAACCAGGCTACGGCTTTCCGCCAATGATTCCACCACCAGGTATGATTCCAGTAAGACCTCCTATACTCCCTCCGGGAATGCCCCCACTAAAAAGCATCGTTGAAAGAGCACAAGCGACTACAGTATTTGTAGGTAACATATCGGAGCGAGCGCCGGATGCAATGATGCGCCAAATGCTGCAAAAATGCGGCAATGTCTTGAATTGGAAGAGAGCGACGGGCGCAGGCGGCAAACTGCAAACATTTGGCTTTTGCGAATACGACAATCCAAACGCCACTCTGCGCTGCATTCGTCTCCTGAACGGCTACGAAATAGCCGATAAAAAAATATCTGTCAAAGTGGATCAGAAGACGCGCGAACTGCTCAGCGATCACATAAAAAAATTGTGCGCAATGGACCCAACGAGACGGAAGCGGCAGGCCCCCGAGGACGACAACGCCGACATTAACCTCGAGTACGTGGACGAAAACAATCTCAAAGAGGACAGAACAGTGCTAAACTCGTTCGAGACAATAATCCGCACCTACGCCAAGGAGTTGTCGCCGCCCGAAGAGCAGGCGCCCCCGGCCGAAAAGCCCGCCACACCGTCCACCCCTAAAATCGAACCGAAGCCCGAAGAGGAAAAGTCCAAGAGCAGCGAAAAATCGCCCAGCGACCGACGAAGGGACCGGTCGCCCAGACGCAGAGCCTCTTCGCCCCAACACGAACGCTCTCGCAGCGGCTCACTGAGGCGCGATCTCGACCGCGATCTGTACAAAGAAAATCGGCCCGAGGAGACCGAAGAGCAAAAAGAGCGGCGGCGTCTCGAGCGCAAACTAAGAGAAAAGGAAATGGCGTACCGGGAAAGACTTGACGCTTGGGAAGCTCGTGAACAAAAGAAAAAGTACGAGTATTCAGTCGAGAAAAAAAAAGAAGCTCAACGACAAAAATTTATAATGAAAGAGGCGAAAAAACTGCGCCAATTTCTTGAAGACTATGACGATCTAAAGGACGACTCGGTCTATTACAAGGGCTCTGCTTTGGAAAAAAAAGTCAAAGCGAGAGAAAAAGAAATCGAAGCGGATAACAAAGATCGTGCTAGAGAAAGAGACGAATTAGAAGATTTGAAGAAAAAACTTGGCGAAAAAGGTGTCAAAGATTTGGATAGTGAAGCCAAGCGAATTCAAAATGATGAAAATATGAGACTTAAAAAAATATTTGAAAATATTGATGAATCATCATCGAGTAGTTCTGAAGACGAACAACAAGAAGATATTTCGAACGGTACGGCTCAATTGAGCGACTTGAACCCGAATAAAATTGAAGTGGAGCCGCCGGTAGCTGAGACTGACAAGCAGGAGCAAATTGATCAACAAGAAGTTAGCCAGTCTGTTGTCGAGGAAAAGTGCGAGACTAAAGTAGAAGAAAGTGTCGATGTTAAAGAAGTTCAAGAAGTTGAGATGACTCCCGAGGAGCCGAGTCCACTAGCGGAAAAATTAGAAACACCTGAGACAAGCATTGACTCGCCCATGAAAATAGAATCACCAAGCGAATCCAATTCACCGCTATTTTCTGGCCTTTTGAAGCAAAACATAAATTTGACCACTGCTGTTAAAATAAGAGCGGTGCAGCGAGAAAAAAGCGCTGTTGTGGTGCAAAAAAATCAGTTGTTTGCAGAAGAGGAAGAGGAGCAGACAGTGGCAGCCAAAAAAGCTCGCATGGTCTTCAATAAAAGTGCTGAGGAAAAGAAACGAGCTGTTAAAAAACTGGTCGAAAGTATTCCGACTCATCGGGACGAGTTGTTTAATTTTAAACTTGACTGGACTCAGCTGGACGATAGTTTGATGGATAAGCGTATAAAGCCGTGGATTAATAAGAAAATAATTGAGTACATTGGCGAAGAGGAGGAAAGCTTGAATGATTTTATATGCACCAAGATACGCAGTCAGACTCCGCCTGAGCAGCTGCTCGACGAGGTTAAGATCGTGCTGGACGAAGATTCGGAGATGTTTGTGATTAAAATGTGGCGGCTGCTCGTCTACGAGACCGAGGCCAAGCGATTGGGAATTCAAAGTAAAATATGAAATTTTAATTTTTTCATTTTTTTGTCTAATTCTTGTTATATCACTTCGGCTAAGATATTGAGAAAAAATTCTTTATTTTTGGTTCTAAGAGTGTAAATGTTATATTTTATCTATGGGTAAATCTTACAATTTTTTTTCATTTTAACTTTATAAACACAAGTAATAAAAATTTAAACAAATTTTTTTGTTCCATTCATTTGATTAATTTTAATCTATTCGAATCAAGAGTCTTTGTGGATGTTGACATTCACGATTTGAACTATTTTGTTCTGGTAAATTTAATTTTATTTTTTTTATAAATTTTTTTGTTTTGATCAAGATTTTTTAATAAACTAAATTAAATGGCTTTAGTAGACGACGGTCTTTATGAATACTTGCAAATCGCCATACAAAACTATCTAGCCAAGAACAGAAATTCGGATGAAGATGTTCAAAAAACCATGGAGTCACTTGGATTCAAAGTCGGATATCAGCTTATTGAAAGGCATTTATTTTTTTATAATTATTCTCCTTAGTATGCTGACAAATATCTACTCAAAAAAGATTAATTTTTTTAGGTCCATAATTTAAAAATAAGTTTATTTGAATTCGATGATTGATAAAAAATGTCACCATTTGACAATAGCTGTTGAAAAATTATCCTGTGCATTTTTTTTTATTCAAAAAAAAAACCTATTTTTAAAAATATTTCAAAAGAATGTAAAAATTAAAAATTTTTTTTTTTATTAGCAGATTTATTTTAATGATAACTTAAGCAAATTTGATTTTTTTACCATTTGGATAATTTGAGCAAAAAATTAGGACTAATTTTGAAAAGAAGATTGAATTTTTCAAATATAAATATACAAATAATAAATATAAATATTTGCATAAGATTTTTGAATTGAGCAATATTTCACAGACCCCAAGAAGGTCAAGAGAAAACAAATGTCTAAAATTCAAGCATATAAAGGAATGAATTTTTTAAATCAATTGAATTTAATTAATTTTGATTTTTAATCTTAAATTTTCAAAAACTTCTAAATTATATTATTTTAAATTTTGTTTATATATTAAATAACAAACATTAGCAAGGGAGCTGAAAAGAAGGCTTTTGTCGGGTTCGGGTAAGTCCCGGGAAATTTCCAAATTTATTTTTCAAATAAATAAATAAAAAGTGCGCGCATCTAAAAATAGAACTCAAAATTTAAACTAATTTAGAATTAATATTAACGTGGCTAAAAGTACTTTTCAAGTAGATAATCAAGTTTTTCAAGTCTAGAGATTAAAATTTTATTTAAAACTTCTTAAAATGATAAATAATAAAGAATGTAAAAAAAATCTAATGTAAAACTTTACACGCATACTAATATGTTATCTTTATTGTGTAATGGTAACATGCAAAAAAAGAGGCATGGTGTAAGCGAAAATGAATTCAACAATGTCGGTAGAAACAACAATGAAAAGTCTACTATAGTTGCATTAAATTAATTAACCTGCTTTGTCAATTTAGTTAAACTAAGTTGATCGTAGAATATTACTATTATTATTAGTGTAAAACACCCTTTTATCACTTAGAATTCTATTCATTATAATAATATTTAGATAAAAATGTGTCATTATTGTGTCAAAATGTGCTCTTAATGCTGCAATCAACAGTATGTGATTGTTTAATAAAAATAAATTTATTTTTTTTATTAAAATTTAAAGTCTTGTTCAATTAAATTTTGTCCACTAGTTTGAAATTCTGTGAGCTTTATCTACTTAGCTTAATTTGAAAAAATTAATTTTTTTTAAAAATGCAATTTAACATTTTAAAAAATATTAATGGATTAGGATTCACAATAGTATTTTTTTTATTTTGAGCAATAATTACTAATTTTAATATATTTATTTATTTAAAGTTTAAGTCCCATGGACAAATTGAAGTATGATATAAAAAAAAAAAAATAAAAAATTATAACCAAATTAAAGTCTTTTTTACAATTATTAATTTAACTAGATGAGTTTATACCTAAGAGAAAAGATTTAGTAGAAAGATATATTAAAATAAGACACAATTATATATAAAAATCTATCTTAAGCAGATCATTTAATGAATAAAAAAAATTATAGTAGGTTAGGCTTAATTCCATATTTAATTTAATTTGGGAAACAATAAATTTCACTGAATCAACTAGACCACGATTAATATAGTATATATATAGTTTTAACTTCCATCTTAAATTATTTTAAATAGTATTTATTAGAAGTAAAGTTTCAGAGTAAAGTTCAAAATTTGTTCTAGTTTATTAAAAAGAATGTTTTTCTTAACTTTTTTTCAATAATTAAAATTACCATATCCCATTTTTAAAATAAAAATATACACCAAAATTTAGAAAATTTTATGCTCTTTCAGAACATAAATGATTTTTAAAAAAATTTGAAAATAATTCATTCAATTTCTAAGTCTGAAAGACTTACAACATTTTAAGGGGTGAGTTTTTTCTTAAGCCATGGATACAAACTTTTTTTTACCTTCCACAAGAAATGAAAAAAAAGAAAACAACTAAATATGTTCTAGATAATTTCGTTTGCTCTAGAGCATGTGCTTCAGAAAGCTGGATACTTTTTTTAGAAAAGAACTGTAGAAAATTTTCACTATTTAGATCAAAGCCTTGAGACTCAATTAAAAGCCGATTAAGGTTTATTTTTTAAACAGAAAAAAATCAAAATTTTTCATCCGTTGATTCATTTTTTTGAAAAAAATTTGAAAATTTTTATTACTTATTTTGTTTCTTTCAGAATGGTTCCAGATACCTATAGATTTACCGATGAAATAGGTATAATGAAATATGTTTGCAAAGAATTTTGGACAAGTCTTTTTTCGAAGCAAATAGATAATTTAAGAACAAATAATTCAGTAATTTAAAATTTTGTTTTTAATTTGAACTTTATTTTTTTTAAAAAAAGGGAATATTTGTGCTTCAGGATAATAATTTCAAAATTTTGAGTCAAATTTCAGAAGATCCATATTCACCATCTACACTTTATGTAATCTTGCAGAAAATCTTGAAAAAAAATTAAGATTAAATTTATGTTTAGTATACATGGTTCTTTTGTGGAATACTCAAAGGGGTGGTATCCAACTTGGGTTATTCAAATACAGTTACTTTTGATAATAAGTCAGCGCCTTGTTGCAAATTCCAAATCAACATGACTCCAACATTAGTCAAAAGTGTAAAATAAATTTGGGTTTTTGCAATTTTTTTACTCTTTTTTTTAAAGAATAAATTTTTTAAGTAAAAATTTTTTGCTCTGTTTCACTTAAATGCAAAAAAACTAAATTTATAGACGCATAATAACTAAATCAAATACTTAGAAATTCAACTTGAATTTCAAATTTAGAATGGAATCACTTTCAAATGAGCAAATTTTATTCCTCATCGACTTTAAACACGAAGCTGAATTGTTGACAAAAGATAAAAGTAAAGATGCATATGATTAAATTATTAGAGTTTACAATAAGAAACACGATTTCAAATTAAACGGTTATATTATAAAATATTTGGACTATAATCAAGCAGTCAAAATTTTCTCTTGCCAAACAGCAGCTATCCAACTAGTATGCTTTAAAAACAGGATATCAGATAAATTTAGCAATTCTACACCGCAATTGAAAATAATTGAAACCAATTTGGTCCGTGAGTGGCCAAATGAATTGATTTTTCCAGTAAAGAATATTAAAGAACCACTGGCTTCGAATTTAAACAAGATAAGTTATAAATTAGATAGGTGGAATGTTGTTAGAATTCGTGTTCTATTTAATGAAATGATTCTATATAGATTGTACTTCAAAAGTCAATTTTTTATTCTGAATTATAATTTTAATTAAAAAGTTTATCCAACTTCAGCCCAATATAATCAAGAAGTAGAATCGGTATTAAAAGCATATCATAATCTAATCTGATTAAAAAAGATCCAATAATGAATGTAAAAAAATTGAGCAGTTTTAAAATATTTATTGTTAAATACTTTATTGAGTTTAATTTAAGAACAAAAATAAGAACCAAATTTATATAAATTAATCAAATATTTAATTTAAATGGTAACTGCCAAGAAAATTAAAGATCTAATATGATTAATAAAAAATTGATAAATGAAAATAAATTTTTTAAAAAATTTTTTGATTACAAAATAAGGCTTGATTTTTACTAAGATCTTGAACAAGTCAGAAAGCAAGAAATTGACTATTGAAGTGTCGTCGGAGCAAAGAATTTTAACATTTCTAAATCTGCCCTAGATAGCTGGCTACATGAGAACATGAGCTGAAAAAGGACTTAGGATCATATAAATTAATTGAATATTAATCTAATTATAATAACGGGTGATGCTTAAGTAAATGGACAAAAATTAAAAGCGAATATCTCAAAAAATAAAAATGATATTAAGTTC
>PJRA01000011.1:1524015-1536607 GCA_016987375.1 Brachionus koreanus | reverse complement strand
AAATATATATGTGATCTCCTGATCATTTGCATGATCGGGCAAGTTAACTTAACTTTTGTCCATTTACTTGTGCATCACCCGTTAATAATAATAAAAATTTAGATTCCTGAGTTAAAAATGGAAATTAATTTCATGAAATGATTCCTATTCTTAGGGTTTTCTACTCATGTCATCTCTAATTAGGGGAATGAAAAAAATTTATCGCAATTATTGAGAATAATTTCTACAGAATATCAAAATTTTACAAGCTTCTTATTGCAGGTTTCTAAGTGCTCGCATTTTTTAATAAAATTATTAATGAAAATAAACAGTAATCTTTTAAAAATCTTATAAATGTTGAAAAAAATTCTCTGTGCTGTTATTAGTATTGAGCAATAGATTTTGTTTTTTTCTCAAAAAAACTATTGATTTCTACGTTTCTTGTAAAAAAATTATCTAAAATTTTCACATTCTAGATTACAATTTATTTTAATGTAGTTAAATGTTATTTTTTACCTTTTTGTTTATAAGTTTATTTCAAAGTAAAAAAAATATGAATGAAAATAGATAATTTTAAATGGAAGATTTTAACTGAATATCTTTTTGAATGTAATAAACAAGACATATTTTATGTCTAGTCTAATAAATTTAAATTAATATTGATCCTTCTGTTGGCATAGAAATATTTTTTTAATTAAATAAAATCTAAAAATTAGTCATTTCGCATTTCACATAGTTTTAACTAGAAAATGAATTATGAAAAATATCTTGTCGCTCATAAAAATTTACTTTAAATACAGACTTGTTTTTAAGTCTTAAGTTAAGTCAAGTCATAACTTAGACTTAATTTTTTGTGACTTAGGCATTAAATATAATGTTTAAATACCATAAACCCTTGCGATATCATGCATGGGATAACTTTTGAAAAATGCGGACTTGACCCCGCATTAGAAACTGAAAATTATTAAGTAAATTTGAGTTATGGTATGTATGGGTTTATTAGGTTTACAAAAAAAACTAAAAAATTAAATAAAATAATCAAAAATATTTTTTAATTGCCTCTAATTTAATTCATAATTTTCAGTTTTTTATGCCGGGTCAAGTCCGCAATTTCGGTTTTTGACCCAGCATTATTTTGCAGTTTTTTTGAATTTTAACCTCGTGTCAAAAAATGAAATCTGCATTTTTATGCAAGCATCCGATTTTAACATGAGAAGGATGGTCGATTTTGCTTGCTCTCAAACCTAAGAAACAAAAGTTATCCCATGCATGATATCGCAAGGGTTTACGGTATATTAATAATTGCAAATTTGCAGATTAAATTTATAAAAACATAAAATTAATATTTTGTGGTAGATAAAATTTGGAAATAAAATATCTAATTAATTTTTTTTAATTATTCTTTTTCCAAGATTAATTAACACGCTAGTGACCATGGCTCAAAAGAGTGATTAACACTTCATTTAAAAATATAGATGTAAATTTTTGAAATAAAAAATTTGAATTTTTTATATTTTTGCTTTTAATTTTATAAATAACTAAAATATATATTGGATAAATTATTGAAAACATTAAAATTTAAATTTAAAAAAGGAAAAAATCTAAATTTGAAATTTATTAACTATTTGAACTCTGCACATAGGACATTTTTTATCTGGTATTCGTGGTAAACATTGAGAACAAACACATCGATGTGTGCACGGTAGAATCACTTGGTTAGCTGTCTCTACCATGCAAACTACACAAATATTTTCTTCATTAGTTTTTATTGTCTAAAAATTTTTTAATTAGTTTTTTTGAAATTGATTTAAAAAAAAATCATACAGATAGACTTATTACTGAATTGTTTGTACACTTCAGATAATTGTGAATGCATCTTGTTTCCATTTTAGGGTCTTTCAAGTGATAAACATAAATATTAGCTATCACTGAGACATTATTTGATTCTTCTTTATCTTGGAAAACAATCACTGCTAGGTGGTACTTGTCTCTTAAAACTCCAGAATTCGAATTTCTGAATGTTTCTACGCATTCTGTCGGTATCTCATAGCACAATTCACTATCTCTTTAAAAAAAATTTAAAAATATCTAAAAAAATAAAATTTTTTTTTACGTTTGAGTCAGAACTCTTTTTTCTTTTTTTTCACAAAGACTAGAATTAATTTGAAAATCTTCGGCTAAAAGCTGATCGGCCGGATAGCTCAGAAGAGAATAAAAATAATTAATTTCCACTGACCATAGTAAAATTAAACGCAATTTATTTAAATTAGAATTAATTTTCTTTACAGTGCAGTAAAATCCATCTAAATAAGACAAAAATAAAATCACTAGTTTGAAATTGCTAAGCGGTCATAAAAATATAGAAAAAAAATGTAAATTTACCTGTTGAATTTGATTTTAATGCATTTATTTCGACTAAGAATGGAATTTCTATTAGTCTCACTTGAATGTTTGTAGGTTCTGTTTGTCGTAAATTTTCATTCATATTATTCAATTGACGATCTATAAATTGAAAATCATCCTCAACAAATCGAACAGGCTGAATGCGTCTTCTATCAGTAGAAGAGCAGAAATATAATTTTAACTAGTTATTCATGTAAAACTTACCTAAAGTAGCTAAAGACAAAAAAAGTAATTATTATTAGAAAAAATGAGAATAAGTTTATTAAAAATCCATCCATTTAATTTCAAAATTTTAATTTTATTTTTAAAAATAAAAATAATTAAATAAGACTAAGTAATTTATAGTAAAAATTGCAAAATTTAAGTTACATAAATTATTCATATATGATGGAATCAAATGCAAGTCTTTTGGAAAAATTGTCTCTTTCGGGACACGGGCATGGCCATGGTCATTCACACGGAGAAGGGAAATGCTGTGATCACGACCACGAGCCTGATGTTGACATCGAGCCTTACATTTCTTCAAATAAATTTGCAGATAAGTCCAAATTTAAGGTGGAATTTATCAATGATGAATATGTTGAACTGGATGGTATTAAATATGTTAAGTACAAAGATGAAACTCAAATGCCTATGATTATAGATTTGATCACTAGGGATCTAAGTGAACCTTATTCGGTCTACACGTACCGTTATTTTATTCACAATTGGCCTCACTTGTGCTTTTTAGTAAATTTAACATAGAAAAGAAAATAAGACCTATAGGTTTGAGTTTAGGCTATGGAAAATGATGAGTGTGTCGGGGCCATTGTGTGTAAACTTGACCGATATAAGGAATTAATGCGAGGTTACATAGCTATGTTGGCTGTGCACGAAAAATGTAGAAGAAAAAAGATAGGTAGTTTTATAAAACAAAGAAAAATTAATTAAATCACGTTTATTTTAAATTTAAATAAGGCTCTAATTTGGTAACATTAGCTATTAAGGCCATGATTGAACATAATGCCGATGAAGTTGTTCTTGAGACTGAAATTACCAATAAGTCAGCACTAAACTTGTATGAAAATCTCGGCTTTGTAAGAGATAAACGATTGTACCGATACTATCTAAATGGCGTAGAAGCATTTAGACTTAAATTATGGCTAAATTAGATCATTTTTTTAATTAAAAAATTTAATTTTTTTTTTTTTGAATAAATCGTATTGATTAAAATATATAAAATCTTCTTTTATTATTTTTAGATTGTAAATATTTAGAAATGAGCCAGGAAAAACAATGGACTTATGAAATTGATTTAAATTCGATAGAATATTGTGTTAACTTAAGTTTAATCGAAAATGAAAATAAAATGGTCATTGAATTGACTAATGTTAATTCGGCTGATTGCTGGAAAGGAACTTTTGAATCATACTGTAACTTGAAAATAAATTTCTTTATTAAAATTTTTATTTTATTTTATTTTTTTTAAAGATATCGAAGAGTTGACAAAGAAAACAGGAAATTTTAAATCCTTCGCAATATTTTTAAACATGCTAAAAACTGCTTTGAGCAAGGTGGGAAAATTTTTTATATTTAAGTTGAAAGGATAAAGGTTGCTAAAAATTTGTTGAAATTTTGATTGAATAAATCTTTTATTAATATTAATCATAAAATAAGTACATTTAAAATTTTTTAATTAAAAAGAAATCATAAAATTAACTTCAAAATATGGAATTAATAATAAATTTTTGGCTGTTTTAACAAAAAATTAAAAATTAATTTTTAAAATTATTCATTTTTTTAAATTTTTAAGTAAAATTTATCTGATTTAATAACTCTAATTTAAAAACACATTCTCACAAAGCTATTTATTAATTAAGCTTTTTTATCTAATGAATTAAGAAATTAATGCTCGGCCAATTTTATTAAAAAAAATTTTTTTTACTATTTAGTCGAGTACATCTGTCACCATTGATTTGTTGACTTATCAAGACTTGGAAATGTTACGATCAAAAAAGTTAAATTCTATGAGTGAAACGTCAAATACAAGCAATAATAAGCGATTTTTGATATTGACTTATAGTGTTGAATTTGACAAGTAATTTAATAAATTGTATTTTATTCTCAAAATAGAAAAAAAAAATTTTTTTTTTCAAAAGAATAAATTATCCACTTCAATTAAACTATCAAGGCAAAACTAATGTAAATGTACTCTTGGATACAATTAAAAAATTGAAAAGTGTTATAAAAAATTTCGAGTCCCAAGTAAATTAAATATTTTTTTAATATTATTTTTTATTCATTTTTATATTAAGAGTAAATCAACGGTGAGCACAAATAAATCAATAAAAAATCAGATTTGTGAAGACTCGGAAGAGTCTGATACAAGCTTCGACTGCAGGACTGATTCAAAACTTCAAAAAGAAACCAAGTTACTGAGACAAATGATTAAAACTATTGAAGAGAAAGCTCTTAAAGAAAAAAACTTGTTCCAAAAACAACTACAAAAGAAAAAACAAGAAGTAGAGATTTTAAAAAATGAGTTACAGCAATCTAGAATGAATGAAAGAAATCTAAAAAATGAGATTAAATGTCTAAGTAATGAATTGAGAGTTTTGCGTCAGAGAAAACCTTCAACATCTAGCCTGAAAAGAACTTCATCTAATGAATCATTTCGGTCACTGACTAGAGATGACTCAATACGCTCCTTTCACGGTCATGTGTCGCGAGACTTGAGCCGCAATTCAAGTCGGAATAATTCACTTGTTACAACCAGAGTCAAAAGTGTATCGCCAGCTCCCTCTAATCGTTCTGTACGCTCCAATGGGTCTGTTGATTCCATGGGTAGAAGAAAATTCAATCCAACAGAATATGTCAAAAATAGGAAAAATAAACTAGAGGAATTAAAAACTAAGAGAGAAAGAGAAATTAAGAATAGGCTTAGCGGCTCGAGGAGTTCACTAAATGACAGAAAATTTAAATCAAGCCAATTTAGCTTGAACGATAGTGAATTAGGGTCTTATTGTTCGTCCGATAATCAGTCCGAATGCAATTCAGTATCAAGTCGCATGTCACGTAAAAATTCAAAGTTAAACCAAAAGAAATATACATCCAAGACAAAAATAAAAAGTTCAATTAATAAAAACACATCACAAGAGGATAAATATTTAAATGATATTTATGATGCAAACAACGAAATGAAAGAAATTGATGCCAAGCTAAAGTCACTCCATATGTTAATTAAGAATTAAATCAAATCCAATTTTTTTAAGGAATTTTTATTCTCTTTTGTTAAGCTAATTTAAAAATAAATTAAATTAATATAAAACAGATTTATTGTTTTTAGATTAAAAATGTTTTTTAAATAAAAATAAAAAAGAAAATTTTATTTTACTCTGTTTACTTTACTCTGTATCTAATTTTATTTTTAAAAAAATATCTCACTCAATTGAATTGTTTTTAATTTATTTAAAAAAAAAAATTCACTTTTATTTACCATATCTTTTAATCGCCCAAATTTCTGTTACTTTTTTTAGTTAAATACTTAAGATAAAATACCTTTAGTCTTTTTTAGTATTCAAGCACATTTAAGCATAAATATTGGTTCATCCGGTTGCTATTCATTTTATTCATTACAATTCCAAGTAAATAAATGCATCTCCTTATTATTCTAATCGAGTCACCACTAGCTTGAACTTTTGGTGCTCAAGAACAAAAGAAACTCAGGCTACTTATCAATAAAAATTTCAAATATGGTTATGTAAACAATTAATTTTTTTTCTAGAACTAAAAACAAGATGATTAATATTCTATTTTAGATTTTAAAGATATTCTATAGAATTTTATTTATATAATTTAAATAGTTATATATTTTATTTCTCTTTATTTTTGTAAATATTCTATCTATGCAGAATTATTCACAACACTTAGTTTAACATATTTTGCTTCAAATAAAAATATGACCCTGTATTAAATTTTGATCATAAGCATCAATTTGCCGCTATTTTTTTGTTTTATATTATTGAATTAAAAGTTATTTGATTAGCGATCCTAAAATCATACTAATTTTATTAAAATTTTAAGAAAGTCACATAATTTTTTGATTTAATTAACTTTTAATTTTAAATTAGAAATAGAAAAAAAGCCAAAAAGAAAATATTGTCTTCTTTCATTTACAAAGATCGTAATCATTTCTTTTTGAATGAATCTTTTCTTGAAAAATAACATGTCAATTCATGTATCCATAGTTCCATAAATAATTTTTGCGAATAATTTTAAAAATGTTGATAATCAATCTACTTTCAACATTAAGAGCACATCATTTTGTACACTATTGAACTGAATAGAAAAAGATTGTTTATCAGTTGATTTGACTATGACCTAAAAATAATAAAATTGTTGATTGGATTTAGTCATAAGAATATAAATCCTGGTTTACTAGACTCTTTAAAATTTAAAATTAATAAATTCTCGTATCTAATGGAATCTAATGAAATTTTTTTTTAATCTGTAAAAATTACTGAATGTTTTACTAAAAATTGATTTCAGTATTGGATGAAATTATTCAGTCTTAAGATTGAAGTATTTGTCAAATTTGAATTGAATTGATTAAAGGATTTTTTATTTTTTATTCTTTTAAACCCTTGTTATTTGTAGTGTTCATCAATGATATGCCTGATGGTGTAAATTGTTTATGTAAATTATTTTCAGATGACACCTTGTTAATTTCTATTATTAGAAATCCTATAGATTTAGCTGGTCTTCAACAGGATGTTAATAACTTGGTGAATTGGTCAAATACCTGAAAGTAAAGTCATGATTATCAACTCAAACTCTTCGATATTAATTTTACCATGAATTGCAGACCACTTGAAATCAATAACAGTAAACGAGGCTTTTTTATCAGCATTTGTTCGAATCTGAATAAAATGGAGCTACCAAACAGAATTAGCAGTCAATAACGCAAACATGATCTTCATATAGCTAAGGAAAACATTCAGTTATTAGACAGGTGAAACTTTTAGGCTTCTCTATGCTGTATTTGTGAAACCACACCTCAAGAATGCAGCCTGGTGTCCTGAGGCTAAAAAAAAATTATACATTAGAAAAAGTTCAGATCAATATTACGAAACTAGTCAATGGACTGAGAGACTAACCATATAATAAAGACTAGAAGTACTTGAACTGACTTCACTTACGACTCGAAAAGCAAATAACATCAGAGGACAATAGCATAGATTTTACAAGGAGCTTAAAAAAATTAGTCAAAGAAAGAATTTTATATTGAATAGAGTTGTGAAAAATTGGAAAAAAAAATAAACAATTAAAACAATTATTGAAAAACTTTTTAGCTACCATAACAAAGCCTTCGGGTCTTGCTTTAAGGATAAATCTTGTTGAATCTTATTATTATTATTATTAAATTTTTTTTTTATCCAAGAGCATAAATTACTCTTCGTAAAATAAAATATAGAACATTATTTAATATTGATAATTAATTGCAAGCTTTTACTAAGAGTATATTTTTTAGCCATCGCAATCATTTGTTTAGTTTTTAAAAAAATAACCATATACAGTGGGTAAAGTTTTTTTTAAGATTTGGAACAAAATTAAAATTTTTATTCTTTTTGGAAAAATTTTTTTTTGATTTTATAATTTGATTAAATTCAGAAATTGATTATTTTTTGTTTGCTTTTAATTTATTAATACCATAATTTGATGATTTTTATGTTTTTGAAAATTCGTCTCTTATCATTTGTTTTAAATAAAAATGAAAAAATTTAAAATATAAATATAAAAATTACAAATACTGACTGTTCAAACCACTCAAAACTCTGATTTTATAGTCATATAATTCAAAGTTATTCAAATTGCAGAAAATAAACTTCAATTTAGGATTTTTAAATTTTTTTGAAAATTAAAAAATATTCCTAATTTTTTATTTAAATTTCAAAACATATAAAGAATTTTGATAAAATTATAGTAATTCAATACTTTAATAGATAAGATTTAATTAAAATAAAGAAATTAATATATAGAGAATTTCTTTTTTCTAAACGTGCATTTTAATTTCTGGTAAATTTTTAAAAGAAATTAAACAAAAATAGAATTAAATTTTTTTTTTATTTTTTCTTTATTTATGTTTTAATTTCTAAAAAAAATTGAGCAATAAAGGTCCACGGTGTAACAATCTCTCTGGCGTTATGAGTCAACTTATTATTCATCAACTGCATATATTTAGGAGCTCGATTTGACTAAAGTTAATTTAGTTTAGCTATACGCATTAATGGTTGATGAAACGATGATGAACTAGAAATAAAATTTTAATATTAATTATAATTTAATAGAATGACAACTCTAAATTCAAGTCAAAGCTTTATATGAACAACTATAGCAACTAATAAAACGTATTTGCATCTCGGCAAATATTCTAGAATTTATTTCGATTCAAATTTGTTAATTATCTATTCACAAGACTTCTCGGTCCTTAGAGATACATTATTCTAGCCAATGATAATTTCATGTGACGACATTCTTAAATTCACAAGTGCACATATTTTCTCTATTTTTCTCTACTCTTCTATCCAACTTCTTTACATATTATAATATTGCAAATTTTTCTAAATCATAATAATATTAATATTAGCTAAGATTACTGTATAGCTAGCATAAATCGAGAATAAGACGTAAAAAATAGAGATGGCAAAACACAGAAAAGCCAACACTTACTTTTTTATTTTCTATTTAATAATTCAAAAATCATTTTTTTTTTAAATTTTAGATAAGATATTTTTGAATTAAAAATGAATCCAGAATATGATTATTTGTTTAAATTGCTTTTGATCGGCGACTCAGGCGTCGGCAAGTCATGTCTTTTGCTTCGTTTTGCAGTAATTTTATTTTCTACTTTCAAATAAAATTCATAAACATAATCTAATCATTTTTGTAAATCAGGATGACACATACACCGAAAGCTACATAAGCACAATCGGAGTCGATTTTGTAAGTTTGATTTTATTGAGAGATTTTCTCTTAAATTTTGTTTAACCTAATAGAAAATAAGAACTATTGAGCTTGACGGAAAGACCATTAAGCTTCAAATTGTAAGTAAGTAAACAGATTGAAATTTGATTTTGAAATTTTTTGTTTCAGTGGGACACTGCAGGCCAAGAGCGCTTCAGAACAATCACTTCTAGTTATTACAGAGGTGCTCATGGCATTATTGTGGTTTATGATGTGACTGACCAAGAGTCGTTTGAAAATGTGCGCAATTGGCTACAAGAAATAGAAAGATACGCTAATGAAAATGTTAACAAGCTTTTAGTTGGCAACAAATGCGATTTGACCTCTAAAAAAGTGGTCGATTACACTACCGCCAAGGAGTTAGCCGATCAGCTAGGCATACCGTTTTTAGAAACTAGCGCCAAAAATTCCACCAATGTAGAACAAGCGTTTATGACTATGGCGGCCGAGATAAAGAATCGAATGCAAAGTGTTCCAGCTACACCCGGAGTAGGACAAACTTCACTTAATATCAACAAACCGCAACCGACTAAAAGCTCTGGATGCTGCTAATTTATTTATTATTTTTTTTTCTAAACTCTTGGTATAACTACTAAACGTAATAATTTTATTCATTTAAAAAACTTTTTCTTTTGTCGTTGATTAATTTTTCTTTACACTCTTCTATTTTTTTTTTTGGTAATTTAAATAAAATGAGAAATATATCAATAAATATTTAAGTTTATAAAATCTGATTTCGTTATTTTAAGAAACAAGGTAATCAAGTCAGCTAAATAAAATAGAATTCTTATACTTGTAGTCACTTTTAATCATTCCTTTTGTCTTGAGAATATATAAGAATGAGTTTTATTTAAAATTTTCTTTTTAAATAAAATATGTACTAAATTAAATATACTTTTATTTGGTTAATCAAGTTTTATGATTAAATAAAGATCATCATGTTTAAAAAACATTTTAAAAAAGGTTTTTTAGATATTTTTTTATTTTGAATTTTATAGCAGAAATATATTTTCAAAGTAAACATCCAATGTTTAACTAAATTTTTGTCTCCAAATTTCCGTAAAAAAAATTTATGCATGTAGAATTATGCCCAATATTTGGGCATGATCTACATGTTTTGCACTGAAAATGAAAATATGTCTCTGTGTTAATTTTTCAATAAGAAAGAACTTATTGAAAAAAGATTTTTGATCATGATCATAAACTTGAATATGCCTTTTATTCAAAACAAAATTCTTATTGTTCTTATCTTGAGAATCATCTAAATTTTTGAGAAGACCAATATATTTTTTTGTTTTCAGAAAACAAAAAGTATTTAAACGACAAGATCATGTCTAGTTTTCAATAAAAATTACATTAAATTTTTAATTTAACAAGGATTCAATAATTAGTTAAACTAATGTAGCTTTAACTAAATAAAAACATTTTTAATTTAAAATAAATCATTTGACCTATTGAAGTTAAATATTATTCTTACTTCTTTTTTAATCTAACTATCTAAAAATCAAATGTGTGAAAATCTCAGCTAAAAAATAAAAGATGAAAGGAATAGTTATCCTACGCCAATTATATGTGTTTCTTGTTTCAAAAAAATGAACAAATTTGGAAAAGAGATAAAGTCTCGCACTTATTTTTCTATTATCTTAATCTATATTCGCTTCTATACATTAAATATATATATGATCTATATAAACTACAAAAAACTAGTAAATTTACTCATACCAGATATTAATTTATTTCTGGCATATTCGAAATCTAAATTTCTATTTTTTTTATTATTAAAAACTGCATGAATAAATATAAAATTTACAAAATGATTGAGAAGCAAATTTTTAAAATTTTCATACAAAATAAAAAATTATTAAAAATTAAAAATTAATTATCAAAATTTAGCATTTTTTTTGCTGCTTTTAGAGGACAATGTGAAGTGCACTTTACTTTATTTTTTAAACATTTGCATCTTCAATTCAAACAATTAGCATTACATTCACATGACAACTCTATCTTTTCAATTCCTGGTCACCCTTATTTGCAATCGTTACCGCTCTACAAAGTGGAATTTTATTTTTTATAGAATTAATGCCAAAATTCAAAAGCCTGTTATATAATTCTAGGTCGCTGGCTCTTAAACAACTATTTAATATCCTAAACTCAGAATTCACTTGATTTTCTAACTATTAAATCTGGTAACCTAAAATCGGTTCTTCACCTATCTATTCTAGGTTTTAAAACACTTATCTTATCCCTAATTTCAAACTCTAAAGTCCTCTTATTTCTTTTTTTATTATGTTCAGACTCCATTAATTTTGGATTTTTTTCTTGCTTTTTATTAACTTTAGGGTGTCTTACCATATGAATCATTTCAATTTAGAATTAAGCAATTTGTAAAATCAATTAATAATTTACAAATTTTATAAAAAAATTTACATTTGGCATATGCCAGGAATAAATTTACAAATTGTATTTTTTTGTAGTTTTTATAGAACATATATAATTTTTATAAAGTTTTTTTAATCTTAATTTAGAGTAGGAAATTAAAATTAACTTAGTAGTATCATGAGTTCCTTGCAGCGTGAGAAAATTAAATGAGCTACAGAATTTACAATTAAATAATTTAATTTTTATTACTTTATTCTCTTAATTATAAAATTAAATTTGATATTATTTATGGAATATAAATTTACATGGTGTTTTTTTTTTATTTAACTTTTTTTATTTTAAAAGAAAGAAAATTTTTTTAAATTAAAATTTAAAGTAAAATTTTTTCTTTTAATTAATAATTTTTATCGACTTTTGAAGAATAAAAATTAAAAATTTAAAGTTTTTGACTTAGACTTGAACAATGTTCTGTTTGGATAAAAAATTTTGAGTTGAATAATCTCTTCTTCTATATTTGCATACTTTAAAAGCGTGGCACTATTAAATAAATTAAAAATAAAAGGGTGCAGGGGATGTTTCAATACTAATATTTTTCTTCACGAGCGACTCCTTTAACAATGTGAAAAATTAATCTTCATTTTGAAAGGTGTTTTTACAGTGTTTATGAAGGCAAAGCGCATAAATGTGCATATACAGTCTCTGTTTACACCACTTATATCTTTTTTGTCTATCTTTTATGTTAAGAAGCGGTTTTCTGACCGCTGTATGAGACTCTAACCCTTTTTTTTTGAGATATCTCATTATAGTATACTTACTTATCCTAACCCCT
>PJRA01000011.1:1502660-1523448 GCA_016987375.1 Brachionus koreanus | reverse complement strand
TATTTTTTTTCTTTTGCCCTCTAATAATTGTAAAATTCAATTTATAAAAAAATTTAGATAAATTAAATAATTAATTTCTAAACTTTTGCAACATACTGTATATAGAATTAACTCTCTTAATAATTTTAAAAATTTAAATTTAACATTCTTTTAAATATGGAAAATAGATAAATGTTAAATTCAAATATTTATATTTTCAAAATAATTAAAATTTCTAATTCAATTCGAATTCTTTATCAAAAATAATAGATATTTCGAATAGTTTATAAATCTAGTTGATTAAAGCAAATATTTTTTTAATCATAAAAAAAAATTTTTTTTTAATCTAAAGACTGCGGTTACTTGGACATCTACTTAGAATGAAAGAAAAACATTAACCAAAAAGTTCCCTTCAATTTTTTCCTCAAAAGATATGTAAGGTAGGATGAAAAGCAGTTACATGAAGGTCAACAATCTCAAAAGAGCTCATCGAAATTGGACATGAGGAGAAACAAAGGTTAGAGAAAGGATCGTTTTAAGTAGCAATCGTATGCAATGTTTCTATGCTGCACAAGGAGCGAATAAGAATTGAAATTATTTTTTTTAATTTGGCTATGAATAGTAACGTTTGAAGAATAATTTAGATAATTTTTTAAATTCTAATTATTTTTCGATATTAAATGTTTTTCCAGTTTTTACTTGTTAAGTTTTTTGTTTGAGATATTAAATTTTGAAAAAAAATATGAATACTTACGCACACTTTTTTAACAAGACCGCTCATTGCAGTAATTTTGATGAAAAATCGAAAAAATGTGTTACATAAAGTTATACATACTATTGCTGTATTTACAAATAACAATAGTATTTTTTGAATCATAAATTAATTTTTATAAAATGAATTTTATTTGTAAATAATTGAAATGAATTAAAAAAGAAATTTAAATTTAAAAAGTAACATTTTTTCAATTAATTTTATTAATTTAATATATTTTGAAATATAATCCAACAATATCATTTAATGATAAAAACTATTCAATCGAACACAAAACTCAAGTTTATTTTCATAGCTATTTTAAAGAAAAATGAATCATTAAGAATCTAATAAACCAAAAAAGAATTTTATTTAAAATAAATTTTTACAATCAACATTTATAACTCTTAAAAATCTAGCTAGTTGAGTTTGACTGTGCCATATACTGATCAAGATCAGCATCTAAATGAGTCTTTGATTTGGCCATGTATTTGTCCAAATCTACATCTAATCCATGCTTTGATTTTGCCATATATTGGTCTAGATCTTTGTCTAATTTGTTTCTGTTTGGGTTTTTGTTGTTCCTGTTTTGATTAGTGCGATTATTTTTAAATTGTTTAGTTTTAATTCGATTTTTCATTCTATTATTTTGAACACCTAATCGCTTGACACCCCGTTTACCAAATCCAGAAGTATTTAGAGATTTATTAACTCTTTTAAATCTCTGATCGCCCAGTCTTTTCGCCAAATTTGATTTTCGATTCTTTAGGCCACTTAAACGAGAAGGATCAATTTTGTTGCGTCTAGGTCCAGTTTTGTTCTGTCCCGGTTTTATACCAAGACGCTGTTTGATTGACTTTTGTTTGAGCTTGAGTGCTGCTCTGACATTTGGTCTAGTTGCCATTTGTTTCACCAAGTTGCGACTTTTAGCACTTGCTAAACCAGTTTGGTTGGGCAATTTTCGGATTACTTGCTTATCCAATTGCGGTTTATTGGTGGCCAATTTTGTGAATCTATCATTTAGAGATATTTTTGTCGAGCTTGACAGAGCGATTTTAGCTGGTGGATTTTTAATTGCTGACATAGTAACCAGAAAATGATGGAGAATTTTCCTTATTTCGTTGTTTTAATATTTCAACAGAATATTGAAAATGCTTATATATATTTACTAAACTAAATTTTATTCATTTATAAAACTAAAGATGTATTATTTTGCCATCAACATGAAATGCATCTATTTGATTTATTTCTAAAATTAGCAATTCACTAATTTTTATTTTTCACATACTGCACACTTAACTTAACATTTTCTCAAAATGGCAGGGAAATTTGCCTTTTTATTTAAAAAAAAATTTAAATAAAACTTGATATATAAATATAGATAAATAAAAACATTAAAAAATTACAATTATTATTTCTATTAATATTTGATTTATGTATCAGACATTTAATTGAAATTTATTAATTTTCAAATTCGAAGAAAATTTATCATTTCAAATTTCTTTTTCATGTTTTTTTAGAAAATTTTTGTTTCCTATTTAGTTTTTTTAACAGTAGTTAAGAAGTTAATATAGATTCTAGAAAAATGCCAGAATATATTGATAATACCAAAATCTGAGTAAAAGCAGAAGGCAAATGCATTATGTGCCTTAATCTCACAATAATTTTTTTGGACTATAAAAGGAGTATCTTTAAAAATCAAATAAATTTTTTTGTTTTCTAAGAATGAGTAATATTTTATAAAAATGAAAAATTTTCTTAACAATAAAAAAAGAGATATAAGCTTTTAGAAGCGTTTTAAAAGCTAAAATTATTTTAAAGACCTGAACTGAGAAAAGATGGTTTCTTTGTTTTATCTAAAAAAAATCTTAACTCATTATCCCAGAAGTATAAGAATGTCGTCCGATCTATTTGTTTATTCTGGATTAAACCAAAAAAGCGGGAACAATGATTAATAACGACAGCATAGTACAAATCTGTATATGAGCTCTAAGAGATGACTTTGACAAACAAGAACTGCACAGATTTGTTGTATCTACTTTTAGGGAACTTACCAATGTGTGATTTGATAATATATAAATTTATGTTTTCATATATTTTATTTCTAAATAAAATAAAAAAAAACTGGCGCCATCTTCGTGGAAGCCACTAAAAAATATAAATAGTAGATATATTAGTAAACAAATTAGTAAACAAAGCTTGAAGTTTAAATGTTCATTTCAAGTTCATTATATTTTATTTTTATTAAATAAGTATTATATGATGGCACTTTGAAGTGAAATGAGACTAGTAAGTTTGTAAATGTTAAATTGTAAATAGAGTTGTTAAACAAATGCATAGGACCAGGCGTGTAGTTATTGCAATACTAACAAACCAGTTGCACTATCCTAGAAGATTAATTAGGCGAACCACACTGAAGAAAATTCATTTAGGATCAAAAGTAGCGAAAAACCAAACAAAATGCCCAATTTGCAACAAGATGTTCGAGAAAAAAATAAGAATCAAAACTTACATGAGAAGATGCAAAACCACACAAAATACCATCATAGTAGACTCGACTTAAAACCCCTTTTTTTTCTCTTTCTCTTATTCATTTAATTCAATTAAAAAAATATATAAAGTAATTCACAGACATAGTATAGTAACCAACGGTGTATAGCATCATTTATGTGCCGTTTTTTTTAATTCAAATAAATCAAATAAACAAATAACTTAACTTACTAAATTTTATCATTTTGTAGATGTGACTTCAAATGATTATACAAGTATTTAACTCAAATAAATTTAAAAAAAAGCAAATCGAAATTAAATTAAATAAAAATTCAAGCAATTGTGTTGACTTGTGATTTTTTATTCAAATTTCTTTAATTCATATAAATAATCAATAAAGTTAAATTTTTATCATTTTTAATAAATATCTAAAATTAAACATTTCCAAGTCAAGTATTAGACATATGCGAAAAAAAATGCTTTAAATATAAGAAACTTTTCTTTAATTTTAAAAACTTATATAATGATACTAATATTAAAAGGCTAAAAACTTCTAATTTAGTAAAAAAATAAAATTTAAGAATTTTCGAATATTGCTTTAATTGGAAGATTCAAATAAAATCGATTTTATTTTTAAAAACTATTTAAATGAAAGAGTTTATTTTTTAAATAATAGATAAATAATTTAAAACTTTCTAAATACTTAAAATTTAGCACGAAACAACATTACATGTTTTTTCCTAATTTAGCAAACTAGAAAAAAAAATTTTTAAAATTGGTAACTTTAAAAAATTTTCTTAGATACCTGTCTGATTAAATCTGACCCATTTATTAAATCGGTGCACCCATAAATAATGCGTTTAGTATAGCCGCTAGCTGCCTTGGTCTTAAATATTTTTTTAAAACTAAAATTTATAAACATGTCAAGGCTACTTTAGCATTATCAAGGAGATTTTGATATTCGATATAATTTCCACCTCCAATAACAAAAACTAGAGCGTCACTGACCGGATTACGGACTCTGTTTCCATCACTTTTTATTAGTTTAGGATCAAAATATCTGTATTCATCAGTTTCCGGGGAAGCTTTTTGTTCCATTAAATTATCGGTGATTCGTGTAATTGGAAATTTCTTTTAAAGTAAAAATCAATAACTAAATATTTCAAAGTTAAAATAAAATAAATGTTACATGTTGTTTGAAGACCAAATTTTTTACTCCTTCCATTACAAACTTTGAACTCTTTGACAACAGATTTGAAAATTTACTTTTAAAAAAATAAATTTTTTTATTTTAAATATATTAAAATTTTACTTGACGGTGCCTGCTGTTAAATCGCCAAATTGATTTGAATAATTCATTTTGCTAATTGTCTTGTAGCTTTTAATAAAGTTTATAGAGCCCATGTCACATTCCATTTCTTTTAGTTTTGGAACAAAATAATCATCTACTTCAGATTGGGACATATTTTGATTGCAAAGATAATAAATTATGAGTAATCTCAATTTATCCTCATTTGTTCCGGCTAAATTAAATAATAAAGATTTTTTTCTGTTTAATTTTAAAAAATATTCACAAACCCTCTGGATCTTTTAATATTTCCATAATTGACTTTTCCTTAATAAGAGATTTAAATTCAAATTGGCGAAAAATATTTGACTAAAATTTACCAGTGTTATTTTTCCCATAATTTTTTCCTCAGTTTCATAAAAAATGTCCAATTTTCTTTTCTTTGTAAAAATCAAAATAAAAAAAAAAAACAATTTTTTTTCAATTTACTTTAATTTGATCGAGCAATGATGTGGCAATGTTTGTGTGCATTTCTAAAAAACGCTTCATTTCAGTCAATTCCGGCAGAGAACTAATTGCACTCGATAGTTTGGATGTTTCATTAAAAAAGTCCTCGTTTTTTCCATCAACCGAATTTTTCAAGCTTTGAATTTTGCTATCATGCTGTTTGTATTTTTCTAGTTCCTCCTGAACCGATTCGGCAACGACCGGAAACGGATTACCTTTCTGTAGCTTCCAAAATTTGTCTGTATTCAGCAAGTCATATTGTTTATTCTCCTTGTTAGTCGCATGAGGAATATCAGAATTTTTCTCCAAATTTACTCTATTCAACTCAAGCTCAAATACATCATGCAGCAATGCCTGATAGGTCCAAGTGTGGTGAAGTGGTGTTGCCAAATCAAAATTGCGGTCTAACAAAATCAAAAGTGGCCTTTGAAAAGCAATTTGACTTGAAGAATCATTTAAAAATAAAGAATTCCTTGCGTCTCGTAAGTTTTCTCTTATTTTTTTGTCCAACCTCTTTAAATAATCGCTTAAACTAAAAAAAAAAACTTAATTTTATTCTGAAAGTACTTCAGCAACATATTCTGCAGCGGTTCCTTTAGGACATCGAATAATGGGAATCGAACCCATTGTTACAAATACTGCAAATAGACCATCAACAATAACATTAATCTTCTCATTCATTTCAGTCTCTGTCACATCACCTTTATTTAATGCTGAAAAAAAAATAAAAATGTACTGATCTAATAGATAAAATGTACCATAATATGAAACAAGATCTTTATTTTTGTTATGGAGACAGAATAGTTCATCTTCAAGACTAATAAAATTAGAATATTGATCAAAAATTTTGTTTATTTGTTGAACACAGTTTGCTGAAATAGACGCTTGTGCAATGTCTTCAAGAAGAGTTCGGGGTATTGGAGAAATAAAATTTAGATAGTATGACTCGTACAATTCATTTTTCAAATCTTGGCATAGGCGAGACACATTTTGGGCAGTGGGCGATATAAAATAGACTGCAGGAACATCTGGAATGGCGTCTCGATCAGTATTGAGCAAGCTTTTTAAGTAAAATCAATTTAAATTTTTTTTTTTTTGATTCTTTAGAATATACAGATAAGCAGTTACTCCGAGATCTCTTAGCTCTTTGACCGAGAATAGAGGTGAAATAATGTCTTGGCCAAAGTCATCATAGATTAAAATTTTCCACTGAGGTTCATCCAAATTTGGATTTGATGACAAAGGTTGATTAAAATTTAGCATACATTTTAGTGATTCTTTTTTTAAAAATTTTGTTTTTAGAAAAATGAAGGGAGTTTTTTATTTATAATTAAATACCAATTTGCCTTTCTCGTATCGAAACGGACATTGTTAGCCAAAAATAAAAAAATAATTTCTATTGCTTTTTTGTTTATAAGTTGAGCTGTTAAATTTTTTAAGAATTTTAATTCAAAATTATGTGACGTGTGTGTTGATTAGAATTGAAAATTTAAATTTTCATACGATTCTTGTATGGAAAACTTTGAAACTAAATAATTATTAAAATTTAATTTAAATTTAATTTAGAATTTACCAAACATTCGAGCAGTTTTAAATAGAATTTGTATTCTATTAGTCTAATAGAAAGCACCTCATGAGAGATGTAAAAAAAAGAAAAAACTAAAAAAAAACTAAGTTTTAAATTTAAATTGACAAAATTAAATTCCTAGATTTAATACATTTTTCTTTTGTCGCTTATTAGTATGGTTTTTGCATTTTTGAGTCCAAATTTTTATTTTTTATTAGCACAGAAGTGAGAATAGTCAAATAAAATAATATCAAATCAGTAATCAATTTAAATAGTGTTGATGTCTTTTATTTCTGATTTCACAAGAAAAAAAAATTTAAGTTAAATAGGTGTAACAATGGATGTTGCATTTTGTTCCATTATTTTTTTTGGATGTTTTAGTAAATTTTATTTTATCAAAAATGGAAAAATTTTTGTTCGATCTGTCATTGAATTTCAAAATACAGATAAATGTTTGTTTTGATAGGGATTATTAATTATATGAGGAATGAGCTAAAAATTGAGCCGCATTTGAAGTTCATCTTAAATTAATTAACTGTTTCAATGATCAGTTAAAATTTAAGCATAGATTTTTTTTAAATTCAATGTTAGTTTTACTTGTTTTTAAAATATAAAATAAAGTTAAATAAAATAAAATTAAAAAAATAAAAAAAAGGTTTAAATAGAATTATTATTAAAAATTAAAATCAGTTTATTAAATTAGCTATGAGTTAATTATTTTATATCAAATAGCCAAAAATTGTATCAGAATTTCATTCAATCTTTTCTTAAAATTAATATGTATCGAATATCCAACTCCATTGTCATAATTTTGAGTTAACTATCTTCTTTTTTCCTGATCCCTAATAAGCCTTTTAGTCTGTAACTCGCTTCAATTCAATTTATATATATATTTTTAATTTTCTTCTTTTATTCGTTTTGTTTAATTTTAAATTAGACTACTTTATTGAATATTTTGCTGTGTGTTTGTAAGAAAAATTTGAATTGGAAGCATTTTAATTTAAGCCCTAAAAAAAATAAAAAAAAAAGGAGTAATTTTCTGTAAATTTATGCAAAATAATGTAGGCAATTTGAGTAAATGTGCTTGAATGTTTATTTCAATAGTTGAAACTTTACACCGAATCATCACGGAAAATTGAAGTTTATGATCAAAATTTATGATCATGATCAAATATAATTTTTTTACAAATTTCTAAGAAGTTTTTTAAAATGAAAAATTAAATGCAGAAAAACGTTTTCATGTTTGGTATAACATGTTAAACGATATCCATCTATTGTACATAATTCTACATTCAGAAATCTTTTGCAGAAACTTGCAGACATAAGAAATCAAGTTAAGCATTGAATCTTTACTTTGAAAACATGCTTCTGCAATAAAATTTTTACTCAAAAATATTTTAAAATTTTTTTTCAATGAACTCTTGAGCATGATTATTTTAATTTGATCATAAACTTCAATTTGCCATCATCACAGTATCAAAAAGTCTAACTAATTTTCATTTAACACTCAAAAGCCGAATTTTTTTTTATACGTTAGGTACTAAAGGGGACTAAAAAACCACTTTGATTTAATTTTGATGAAATTTAGCATGGAATAGTCAAAAATTATGAAAAATGCTAAAAAATGCTAAAGGTTTAGTGTCATATATTTGACGTTTAGCAAAACTTGTTGGTCAAACTTTCTCATTAAAACTTTTCCTTTTTCTCAGACTTGTTTTTTCGCCGTCATTAAATCTAACCCATATCGCTATATTTTTTAATTTAAGTTTTATTAATATAAGTTTCTTATTCTTCAGGGTTTTCATTATCTGAGACTACATATGAGTAATAAGCAAAAGAAGTGCCAAAGAGGGTCAAAAAAACCACTCTTGGCTTTGAGTGTTAAAATCAAAATCATTCATTTTTTTTTTAAATATCTGAATAAATTTATTTTCTTATTTATGAATAAATAATAGAACAAGTAAATAATAATAAAATAAATGGGTGAGAAAAAATCTTGAGTCTTTCAAAAAAAAATAGTTTAATTTTCTTGAAAGTATATTAATCTTTAACATATTGATAATTTTGCAATTATCTAATAAACATTGATCGATACGAAAGTTTTCATATTTATGCAAAAAAAAATAAAATGATAAGACTTTACTTTAAAACTGTTTAAATGACTCAAAATTGAAATATAACATCTAAACATTTGAGAATTTCAATAAATAAATTTAATTTAATAAAGAAACTTGAAATATAAAATTATCAAAGTATTTTCGAATTTCTACTAAAAACTGATATGAGTCTTTTCGGATTTGAAAGATATGATTAGCAAGAGTTTCTCTTATCTTCTATAATAGAATTTCCAAATTTTATAATTAATTTTCTCTTTAAGAAATTAACTAGTCAATTTAAGCCGAGCTAAATGGATGATTTTATCACATTTCCATTTCCTACGGCAGCACCAGCCATTCCAGCAAACGTTTATCTACCGCTTACAATCATTTTGATAATATTTTATTCATCAATATTTATTCTAGCATATTATCAATTATTTTTGATTTGGTTCTACAAACACAAACGATTTAGCTATCAAACTGCGTTCTTGTTTTCTAGTCTTATTTGGTCAAGTCTTCGCATTACACTCTTCTCATTTTACTTTAAAAACGCAACAGATGCAAATAAACTTAAATTTTTACTTTACTTTGCTTTTTATTGTCTACCAGTAGTCATTCAATTCTCGATTCTATGTCTTCTGGTTTTATACTATGGACAGGTATTCAATATTTTATGTAAAAAAAATTTCAAGTTTTTTTTTTTAAGGTTTATTTCAAAATTGCTACAAGAATTAATCAAGATAGGAACAAGTTAAAATTTAAATATTTTTTAATTTTTTTTCCAAATTAAGAATTATTTAAGTTTAAGGCTTCGGATTATTGTATTTTTTTGTATACTTATATTTTTTGTCACGAGTTTGGTCTCGGCTTACATGGTTCGAGAAATATGTATATTCAAACAAACTGCAAATCATGACATTTTTAAAATAACTTTGGTACGAATTCTTGTCACTGATACATTATTTGTGATTTTGGGTTTTATTTTGAGCTCGTTTTTGTATCGTATAGCTCATTTATCCATGAATTACAATATACCAGAGCAAAATGTACAAATAATTTAATTTTATTTAATTTCAAAAAATTATCTTTAAATTAATTAATTGATTAAAAAAAGAATATTTCGGTACTTAAATCAATAATTGTATCCGTATGCACTTCATTCCTGCTGATAAGCCGAACTTTTTATAACATACTGGCTATTTCAATTGATGGACTTAAATTACCTGGGTTCAATTTTGACTGGATTAATGTCAGTGATCAGGTAAATTTTTTTTTATATAAATATCGTTCAAATATTAGTCTAATTTGCTCCAAGCCTCAAATACTTAACTTTTTTGTAAATTTTTTACTTCAAATATTAAAAACATGTTTTAGCTTAAATTTAAAATTTATTTGAAAAAATATGAAATTTTATCTGATTTTACAATTTATTTTATAATTAGTTTGTTGTTGTTTTTAAAATATTCGGATGAGTCAAAAAATTTTGCGTTTTTCTTTAAACTCTTTTTAATTTAACAATAAAAAAAGCCTTTGTCAATTAATCTTCAAAATTTAAGCTATTGTGCTCTAAAGTCTTAAGTCATCTATCAGTCATTGCCTTGATTTATCCTTGGTACCATTCAGAGCTTTTAGAGCAAAAGAGAAAGATCTAAGCTATATGCAGGATGATGAAAAAGTTCGATTCTTTCCAGCTCCTCTATTTTTGCCAATGTTCTTATTTAAGGTTTAGTGTTATCTTGAAGAAACAAACCTTGCTTTCGGTTTACCAATAAACGATAATATCCAACTTTTTAAAAAACACGAAATTTTATGACCCATATATATGGTTAAAAATTTTGATAAAAAAAATTTTTTTTAATATATAAATTATTTATTACATTGAAATAAAAATAATTCTTTTGTATAAAATAGGATTTAAATATCTTAAAATTTTATTTTACTCTTTCAAAGATTATCAGTTTTAATTTTTTGCTTTATTTGATATAGATACAAATAAAAAACTGCCTCTTTAAATGTAGCATGCATAAAAATTTTTTTTGAACCTTGATTTAAAAATTGATTTCAGCATTGATTTCTGTTTTAAATTTTTACCATAGTTATTTTGCCTGGAATGGCCCTAAACTTTTAAAGGAAAATTTTTTTTTTAGAATTTCGTTTAATTGAAATATTTCGTTGTAATTATTTTTATTGAGGCAAAAATTTGATACCTTTTCAGCTTCTAAGGAATTTTTTTTGCAAAATTTTCGGATTTTAGAATTGTTAAATACTTAAGGTAAGATAAATGCAAATTAATCAAAAAGGTGATGATTAAGAATGGTTTAAACGAATGGTGCTGTATGCACTGAAACCTAGGAGTCAATAATAAATGAACAATGGAACATATCGCAAGAGTTTTCAGTACTACCCATAATTCATTTTAATAAAAAAAAATTTATAAAATAAAAAGGCTTTTTAACTGTACAGTATCTTTATTTTAAATTGTTGAATCGATTTTAATTTTTTTCTCAAAAGAATTTACACAAAATAAAATTTGAAAGAATTAAAAATATTTAAATATATTTTTATAATAATTTTTATTCGACTATTTTTTTAAAATTAAGTCAATAGACAATTTCAAATAATAAATAAAAATGATAAAAAAATAGAGCTTTTTGCATTGGTAAATATACTATCTAAGCTTTTAACTAAAAGTCTTTTGAAAAAAATTTATCAATTTGAATTTTTTTTATAAAAAATAATTAAAAATTTTATCTCCTAAAAAACAAAATTTTCTGATTAAAATTATAATATAAAAAATTTAAGATGGTTATTTTAATAAAAATATTCTAATTTAAAATTTATTACATTAAAAGGCTGATTTGGTCAATTTAACCGAAACAAAGAAATATGTAACATTTGTTGTTGTGATTTTAATATGGGAATTAATACCATCACTAGTTGTAGTGATCTTATTCAGGGTTAAACAAGATCATGTTTCAAACGAAGCCATTCTGAACATAAATTCTTATCTTAGTGAAAAAAGCGTCTTTGTTGAGTCGAATAGTTACGAATCCGACTTTGAGAATAGTACTGATGAATACTTTTCAAGAGAAAGAAGGTCATTCTACAATTCAATCAATGATTATTAATTTGGTGTAACAATGTACATTTAAATAAAATAAAAAGATTTAATTTTTAAGTTATTTTTATTTATCTTTTTTGATTAAACAATAAAAATTTAATAAAAAATTTTTAATGTTGTTTCTTTCTGAACGAGCAGCCTTAAAAAAAATATTGTTAAAAAAAGTCAGTTTATTTCTTTTTTTATTCAAACGAACCAGTAGTGACTCTAGCTAAACCGCCAGTTGGTTGACACAAGACCATGTTGCAGCCAACACACAATACAACTGTTTGAGCGTGACTGAAAACAGTTGTAATTTTGACGCAGCCTTAATTTAAAAAACTTATTGATTAAATAAATGAAAATAATTAGAAACAAAAAAAATTTTACTTGGGCACTTGACGTCCATGAAAAACGAGTTCGGGCTTTGGACTAATCGTTTAAGTTTGCATTTTCTTTTCTCGTCTTCAACTGAAGGATTCAACAAGTCTTTGGCTAACTGAGAGACGATTAAAATTAGAATCACAACAACTCGTGCTCGTTAGGCCTAATCTATTGTTTTGGCGTTTGATTACGTCAACGAGCATGGGTTTTAAAGCAAAAGGTCATTAAAAAAATTATATTTCAACTCACCGGCATTTTACGAGTCTAATATTCTTCCAAAATAAAGTATATAGTTTTAGCAATGCTCTTGCAAATGTGAAGAATTTTTTTCTATATGTTGGTATTTAAGCTAAATCAATTTTGTTGAGCAATTCTAAAATGTGAGCTTAAAATTTCAGTCTAAATTTTTAACTGATTTTTTTTTCTATAATTCATCTAAATTTGTCTTAAAATTAAATCAAAATTAAATTTCTTTTTGCAAATATTCAAGTTCATTAGATTAAATATTAACAATGAATATAGACTCATCTTTATTTACGGATTATTAATAAATCTAACCAAATAGAACATACCATGCTAATTTATTCAAGATAAATTGTCTATAAATTTGTTTTAAATAAATAATTCTTTTGATTATTCATAAGTCAGAAGTAATTTAATCTATTTGCTTCAAGAATAAATTAAACCTTTAAACCTTAACCAATTTTTTTCTATTCATTTTAGGTCTGATTCACTCATTCCAAGCTATTTATTTTCAATTCATTTTCTAGAGTCACGTGATCTGGACAACCAATTTTAAAATATTATGCTAAAAATTCAAAACTATGAGGGATGTCAGTGAAAATAAATCGTTTTATTTTATTTATTATTTTTAATTGATATTTAAATTAATGAATTGAAGAAAAATTAGTGAAAATCAAAGTTTATACAGGCTATTTTTTATGAATAATTTTGGCGCACACTCATTCAGAGTGATTTGGCGGTTTTTAATTTTCCGGGTTGTTGATCACGCATCCGGTTGTTGATCAAGTCAGAAATAAAAGAAAAAAAATATTATTTATTATTCTTAGAATTCTCTGTTCTTTTTCTTCTAGCTCAAATAATTTAGGGAATTTTTATTCTAAAATGATCTCGGATGGCCTCCAGGAACCCAACACAGCCATTATACTAATTTATGCTGATAAAATTCAGCTAAAACAAATTATTGTTGGAATTATGTAATTTTGTGATCATGCTCGTGCATTGCTCCAATATATTGTGACGCAAAGACGCTATATTAATAACACTCACTCTCTTTTTTTTCCATAAACCATTTTCAGATCTTTTGTTAATTATTAGTTATTATTTCAAAAAGAAAAAAAAATTAATCCTAAATGCATAAATTTTGAAAAAAAAAACGCTTTCATTTTTAAAATATTTTAATTTTATAAGAAGGATTAGAGTTGTTTGAAAATGAGTCGATTGAACGATGTCGATTTGGACAAGTATCAAAAACCAGAACATCATATTGCACCAATTAAGCAGGCCAAGACCTACTTGGAGCATTTGAGTAGATTGGATATTGATAGTGAGCCGTATGCTTTCCGTCACACTGGTATTGTGTGCACTATTGGACCGGCTTGCCGCGATGTACCAAAAATGGTCGAAATGATCAAAAATGGCATGAACATAGCCAGACTTAACTTTTCTCACGGAACACATGAAGTAATTACATTGAAAAAAAGAAAATTTTTTTAAAATTTTTAAAAATTTTTTTTAGTATCATGCTGGCTCGATTAAAAATATACGCGAGGCTGCTGAAATGCTTAAAAACACTGAATACGAGAGACCGATTGCCATTGCTCTTGACACAAAAGGTCCTGAGATCAGAACTGGTCTAATCAAAGGAGTATGATAATAAAATAAAGATAAAATTTTTTTTTCTAATTTTAAATTACAAAAGAGTGCCACTGCTGAAATTGAATTGGTAAAAGGAAAAAACATCAACATTGTTACTGATGCGAAATATGCTGAAAATTGCGATGAAGAAAACATCTTTGTTGATTATCCGAACATAATCAAGATTGTTAAAATTGGAAGTTTAATTTTTATTGATGATGGTCTCTTATCATTGATTGTAAACAAAGTTGGTGAGTATTTTTAAAAAAAATTTAATTCCAAGCAAAAATAATATTCAAATTAAAGAGGGAAATGTTATTCAGACTGTAATTGAGAATGGCGGATTTTTGGGTAGCAAAAAAGGCGTTAATTTGCCTGGTTTGCCTGTGGATTTGCCAGCTGTGTCTGAAAAAGACAAAGAGGATTTAAAATTTGGAGTTGAACATGGTGTAGACATGATTTTTGCCTCGTTTATTAGAGACGGAGCTGGTGTCAAAGAAGTAAGAAAATCTTTGGGCGAAAAAGGTAAACACATCATGGTCATATCAAAAGTAGAAAATCACCAAGGTGTAACAAAGTAAAATTGAAAAATTTGAAAATATTTTCGATTATTTTATTTGGTTATTTTAATAAAGCTTTGATGATATATTGAGAGAGTCGGACGGTATCATGTGTGCTAGAGGCGATTTGGGCATTGAAATTCCACCACAAAAAGTATTTATTGCACAAAAAATGATGATGAGCCGATGCAACAAGCTTGGTAAGCCGATTATATGCGCTACTCAAATGTTGGAGAGCATGACCAAAAAACCAAGACCGACTAGAGCAGAGGTGAGCGATGTGGCTAATGCTGTTCTGGACGGAGCTGATTGTGTCATGTTGAGCGGTGAGACAGCCAAAGGTGACTATCCGATTGAATGTTTAAAGATGATGCACGCCGTAGCTCGTGAAGCTGAGTCGGCCTTGTTTCACAAAGAACTTTTTGAGAGCTTGAGATCCGAAAATTACAAAATTGGCGATTCGATTAATTCAATTGCTATCGCAGCTGTAGAGGCATCGTTTCATAGCAAAGCAACTGCTATTGTAGTTTTGACAACATCAGGACATTCTGCGCATTTGATTGCCAAATACAGACCAAAATGTCCAGTCGTAGCCGTGACTAGAAGTGACATAGCCGCTAGACAAATGCATTTATGGAGAGGTCTTTTCCCACTTTTGCTAAATGATCCTAAAAAAGCACCAGAAGGCGACGAATGGCTCCAAGATGTTGAGAATCGAGTGCAGCGTGGTCTTGACTTTGCTATTTTGAGAGGCTTCAGTGTCAAGGGCGAAAATGTAGTGGTCGTCACTGGATGGAGAGGAGGCAGTGGCAATACAAACACTCTAAGAATAATTCAAATTTAAATGTTTTCTTTTAGAATGTACCAGATTTTTTTTAAATTAGAGATTAGATTTTTAATGTCATAGATGGGCTCGATAAAGATCTCTTTAATTTATTAACTAACTACTACTTTTTTTTTAGAGTTTAGTATAATTCATCTGCTCAATAATTTTCAAAATTACCAAATAAACATTTTGTGAAAATAATTTTTATATTTTTTATTTATTTTCCTTGTTTTAAGCGCTTGGGCGCTTTCTCGTTCTATTTTTTCAAACATTAAATTCGAAAAAATTATGTTGCCATGGCAACCAAATTTAGAACTGATATTTTTTTAATATTACTGAATAAAAAAACACTCTTAAGTTGAATTTTTTTTTTCCGAACAAAAAATAAATATGGGTGATTCAAAAGGATTGATAAGTGCTGTGAGCCGAAAATGGAAACTCGAGTATAAGAATGATTTTTTTTTAAGAATAAATTTTTCAAAGTTTCCTCAAAGACAAATTCCAAGCAAAAAACTTGAAATAGAAAATAAATTGATGGAAGAGAGACTCAATCAGCTAAAAACCGAGCTTAATTTTGATAAAAACAAGCGAAAGTAGGCCCTATTTAATTCAGAAAACTTGTGATATCATATATCTTTAAGTGCTATGGGAGGAACAATTTGGTCAAGGGCTCAACCTGGCCCTGTTACTAACTACTCGAAAAACATCATGAAAACCGACAAATCAGAGCCTGTCTTAAACAAAGTAAAATTTAAAAGTTTTTTTTTAGATTTTATTCAATTTATTTTTAAGTTGTCCAATCGTCAAGTTAAACTTCAAGTTCTAAAAGAAGAATATTTGAACAAGCAAGCTGAAAGAATAAACACTGTGGCTCCAAAGGAAAAGAAAACAAAATGTGGTCAATGTGAAAAAAATTTAGCTTTTACAGTATTATTTATTAGAGTTTATTTTAATTAAAAAAAAATATTTGATATTTTAATTAAAGAGATGTCTTGAATGTGGAGAGGATTACTGTGCAAATTGCTTTACTTCATTTCACATGAAAGGCGCCTTACAAAAGCATCGAACTGTGTCCATCACAAACAATTTAAATCGGCAAACAAGTCGCCCGGAAAGTAGTAATACAAGAAATGAAGACAATGAAAGCATATATGACATAACTAGCAATCGATCGAACCCGTCTTCGGCCAAAAAGAAGGTCGAGTTTTCTCTATTTGACGGTGCTTATGATGAAAGAGAAGCGCATGAATCTTTTCAGCAAGCACTAAAAGAATGGAGAAACTCTTCGAAAAACACTCAAGATGATTCATTGACTCGAGAAGCCTCCATCTGCAAAGATGCCGGTGTTGAGACCCTATCAACCAAAACTAACCAGATCCAAGATTTAGAAGATCATATAAAGTCTCATTCTTTGTCCTATGCTGAGCGAATGTTGCTTCTAAAATATAGAAGAAATGATCTGGAAGTTAGCTATACACCACGTAATGAATTAGAAGGTGATTTAGTGCAGCATTCACTTGTTAATCAGTCTATAGAACCAACCGTCACTCATATTGATTTTAATTCTATAATTAAAGCATTAGATGATGGTAAAAACAGTCAAGACCAAAGTGTTTTATTGTCCAATTTTGATGGTCTAACACCTGTTAATAATCTTAATTTTAATGAGTTGGTCAATAATAATGTGACTTTTGAAGAAGTCGAAACACAAACAAAAATAAAAAGTGTTGATTTAAAATTAAATTTAGAACCTGATTTAGACATGATCGTTTCTAACTCAATTAAAGAGTTAGAACGATCTAAATCGGTAAAATCTACAACTAGAGTTCAAACAGCCAAGCCAAAATCAGCTCGACCAAAAAGTTCGGCTAAATTTGAGCAAAATTTGAGTCGAGAACCAACTGATTTGTTGAAGAATATTGCTCTGCGAGACAGTGAAAACCGCATTTATGGTGACAATGAGTTTTTACTTATGGACGTGAAAAACTTTGATCAAAAAGAAGGTAAAATTGCTCCTAAATCAAGACCCCAATCTTCAAGGATCGATCCTAAATTATATGCTATGTCGCCTAGATCATGGAACCCTCAGAAAAGTCTTATTAGCCAAGACAAAATAAATAACTTGTAATACATTTGTAGTTTTGTTTCTATGGAAATAATTTTTGCTTTTATTTTAAGAGAAAGTGTTGAGGAAAAAATTAATTCAAATGAAATGAAGCCAAAATTTTGTGTTCAAAGCCCAATTAATGTCAAGTCCAGTTTAAATTTTGAGACTAAAAAGTCATCGAGTAAAAAAGTAGAATATGATAGAGCAAAATCTTTGTTTATCACAAAAAAAGAAAAAAAAGTAGACAAGAAGAATCGTCCTGTCTCGGCAAGTCAAAATCTTAATAGACCAGTTAGTAGAATGAACTATGGTAGTTTGAATAAAATTTTGTTTTGGACCAAAAATGTAAAATTTTTATTTTAGAGTTTGCTGAACAGTTTACTAATTATGACTCGGATGATGGCCGAAGTTCTAGAATCTGTCAAAATGAAGATGACAACAAATATTTTGGTCAATTGATAAACGAATTTCAAAGTAGTGGCATTACTCAAATAAGTGATCTGAATCAAGATAAATTGGAAAATTTGTCTGATCTAACTGATTCATTGAACAACAGTTTAAACAATTTGGAATTGACTATTAAAAATGACGACTTTGATAATGACAGTGATGATTTGGAGAGTTTAACAATGGAAGAATTAAAATCTTTAAAATAAATTTTGTTAATGTTTTTTTTTGTTGATATTTTTTTATTAAAATAAAATATACAAATAAGTAAAACCTAAATTCCGTATATTTTTTTTTGTTAAGTTAATAGTGCTATATCACAAAATTAATTTTGAAATGTACTTTCAATAGTTGAGCAAAAAATTAGTTTATTTTATGTAGCGTGTGTTAAGCATTAAAAAAGCTTAAATGAATGCTTGGAAATTTTTGATTTTTTTTCAAAAACAGTAATTTCTTATCTATTTAAGATAAATTTTTTTGACAACAACAATTAGCTAAAAATGCTTTACTGGAGACAAGCTGGTTTAAAGTAAATTATCTATAGCCAATTTTGTAGTTTTGTTTAAAAGTGATTTTTTAGTTATGTTCAATTTTCAAACATCGCCTCAAGAATCGTGAGAAGATGTGTCCAAGAAAATGCCAGAAAAGATGCGATTAAAAGAGAAGAAGCTTATGCCAGAGTAAATAAATGGCAAAACGGTAAAATGGTTCAAACAAAAGCATCGAATTAAGTTTAAAAATCGTAATTTAATCAAGCCATCAATATTAGACTAATAAATTAAATAAAAAATTGGACAAATTTTAAATCAAAATTTTTTAAATACTTGTTAGGATATTCTGCATTTTTTTTATCCTTATTTAATCTATTTATTTTAGTTCGAATATGAATTATCTAATAAATAAAGCTAAGTTATAGAGAGCGAACATAAAATACTAATTTCACAAGCAAAGAAAGTTACTTTCTAATATACAAACTTAAGTTAGAACCCATCAAAAACTAAAGGTAGAAGAATTTTGACCTTTAAATATTAAAAAATATAAAGAAAAATCAAAATATTAAGTAATTTATCCGTTATTAAGTTAATTTTATTGCTTTTTTGTTCTGTTTCAAATAAAAAATACATAACTATTGATCATTAAAATTTAACTTAGTGCTATTTTTTAAATAAATATTTTTGATTTATTTTTCTGCTTTTCAACGAGAATAATAATAGCAAATAATTATTTTTTAATTTTTTTAATGAAAATTTTGCTTATAATTTAATTTCATTTTATTAAATGAGAAATTATTATAAAAGTTAGATTTATTGGTACAAACTAAACAATTCATTTGAAAGTTATTGACCATGAACGACTAAAGAAAAAAAGGAAATATTAAAAAAAATTTTTTTTCATTAATTTAAATAAAAATTAAATTATGCAGTGCCTTTTAGCTAATCTTTTTTAAAGAACCAAACTAAGGATTTAAATTCGTAAAGTTATAATCATTTATTAAAAACTAATCAAAAAATAATGTTCTAATTCAAAAAATATTCTCTAATAAATTTAAAATAAAAACCAAAAAGCTTAAAAAGAATGGCCAAATATGCGAGCTAAAAACGAGTTATAGACGTGCAGCTAAACTAAACATCAATGAACGGAAATAAGGGCTAATACAGAGAAAGAAACGAGACGAAGACGAGTTGACAGACCGGCCATAATTGCGAGCCGATGGTTAGCATCCTTAACATAATGAAAATGTATTTACGCATCAGATAAATTAAACTTTGAAATAGCATAATTCCATGTGTATACAATACAAATGATCAAACAGCAAGGAAAAATAACCAAAACCTAGATAGCAAGACCAAGCCTTTGCTTAGAAAGACCAATTAAATTTGAAATTCAAGGATCTATATTAATATTCATATTTGAAATTATTCATGCTAGAAATCTTGTTTCACATGCCGCTATCAAGACCCAAAGCTTTAAGAAAAAATATTCTTAGAAAAAAAATCATAAAAAAGTTTTTGAACTTTATTTGGCCAAGAACAGAGTTTGATGGAGTCTGCAATTCACTAGTTTTCAAACAGATAATTGTACAAAAAAAAACAAAAAAATCTTTTTCACTTGTTAGTTCGTATCTTAGTTTATTAAGAACGTCAGTAAACTATATTCACAAAAATAGTAAAAAATACCACAAATATAATAAATATAATATAATTTAACCTATGAGGTCTATACAAGTTTTTTTGTCAATAAATAATAATAATAATAATAATAAAGAAAGAACAAATAAAAAATTATTTAACACATCTAAATTATCCATGTAATTATTAAAGTTAAAACTAATTAAGTTCATTAGCTTAATAAGTTTAAAGTATTTATTTAAGCCTTTTATTAAATATGAAATTCAAAAAATTTAAAAATAAGGAGCTAAAAAAACCAGCCAAAAGTTTACAACATCAACCGTCTGATCAAGTTTCTGATGAAGAAATAGGAATCGAAGATGATGTTACCCCTCGATTAGACCCAAATTTTCGCATTTGTGTCCTTTTCCAAATAGCTTTGATATTAATTTTCTAGCTAATGGACCATCGACTTGGTATTCATCAGCTACCTCCTCATACTGCTTGTAAAATGATTCATTACTTTGACTCAGCAACTTCTTGTCATATAACGTTTTTAGCTCCTCGTAAATTTGTTTCGTTAATTCATTAGTATGGATTTGATTGAACATAAAAAATTTTTGTTTTTTATAAACAGTTTGTATAGAATCAATATTAAGTACCTTAAAAAGTGGAGACGTTTTGAAAAAATTTTGAA
>PJRA01000011.1:1481992-1493097 GCA_016987375.1 Brachionus koreanus | reverse complement strand
GTGCAACTTTGAATGTTGCACTATTTTGTATTTACAGAACTTGCTTTTGACTTTTGAAAGTATAGTTATAAGACTTTTTAACTTTTTGTTCTGTTCTATTGTACTAAATTTCACAAAACCCTGCTAAATTTGCTTAGCTTTTCAAGAATAATTTTAAAGTGAAACGATGCATGTTACATTATGTTGCATTTATAGAACCAATTTTTGACCTGTAGCAAAAATGTTGAAAGTATTTTTTATGCTTTGTTCTGTTCTATTGTTCTTAATTTCACAAAACCATGACAAGACTAAGAATAACCAATTGTAAAGATTTCGAAATTTTATCTTAAAAAAAAACTCAAAAATACAAATTTGTTATTTTTTCTAATTTGATGTTTTTTATCTTAATTTTTTGATTAAAAAATTTTATTTTAAAAATATAGTTTCAAATTAAATTGAAAAAAATAAGGAAGCTTAGCTTATGTATAAAAGATTAGTGAAAATATTTATGAACTAAGCTTATTCGAAATTTAAGATATTTTAGAACTGCTTATAAAATTTTTTACTTTTCTTTTTTTTTATCTGCAGGAGCTTATACTCGATTAGAAAAACAAATAGAAAAAAAATTTATTTTGATCAATTTAGTCAAAAATTTTAATATTTATTTTTAAGGCCTTGTTGAATGGATTTTTTAATTTTGAAAATTTCGACGTTGAAGAATATGAACATTATGAAAAAGTGGAGAACGGCGATCTGAATTGGGTATTACCAGGTAAATTTTTGGCATTTTGTGGCCCACATGCCAAAAGTAAAATCGAAAATGGCTATCCATTGCACGCACCTGAAGCATACATTAGCTATTTTCGTAAGCATAATGTTAAATGTATTGTTCGTTTAAATAAGAAGCTGTACGACGCCCGACGTTTTGTTGACGCCGGCTTTCAGCATTATGACTTGTTTTTTATAGACGGATCGACGCCTAGTGATCAAATAGTCAAAAAATTTTTAGAATTGAGCGAGAATAGTTCCGGCGGAGTTGCAGTTCATTGCAAAGCAGGCCTTGGTAGAACAGGAACCTTAATTGGTTGTTACATAATGAAGCATTACAAATTTACAGCTGCCGAAACAATCGGATGGTTGAGGATATGTCGACCAGGTAGTGTAATTGGTCCACAGCAAAATTTTCTTGAAGAAAAACAGTCATGGCTATGGGCTCAGGGCGATGCCTATAGAGCCAAGCACAAATCAGCTGGCATTCAGGCAATAAATTCGCCCATAATGGCCTTAAATCCAAATAAAAAAGTTAACAAATTTAAGCTTGATGCAAACCGAAATGAGTTAACTATTGAAAATGACACCGAAGAGGACACTGAAGATTCTGCCGAAGAAAAAGACGAAAAGCTCAATGGAAATAGGGAAAATTCCGATTTTAACATTTCTTCGTCCTTGATCAATTTAACTCGACCGAAAAGCTTCGATATTGACGAAGGTCCTATTACCCAAGGAGATAGGCTCAATGCGATTAAAGCGAATCGTCGTCATATCACAAAAAACTCTCCAACTGCCACCAATGTAACTTTTGGTCTGAGCAATCAAGCTTATTCAGCTTCGGAAACGCGTCGTGCTACTCTAATGGCTGCACAGCATGCAATCAGTCCTGCTCCAATCTCTAACTCTTTAACAAAGAGTATCTCAAGCAAAAATTTAAACAAAAAATATTCAAGTTAGTTTAAACATTTAATATTTATTTATTAAGAAAAAAAAAAGTTTATTTTTTAAAATTTTACTATTTTTAAATTCATATTATCATTCGAAAATATTCAATAATAAGAAATTTTAATTTTTCCTTTTTAAAAAGTTGAAAAATTTTTCTTTTCGTATTCAAATTGTACTTGAGAAAAATCTTAAAATCAATTGAACAAAAATTTAATTAAATTACCAAAATTAAATTAAAAATTAAAAAAAAAAATTTGTAAATTTATAGCTTTACACTCAACTCATTCAACACCGTCAATGAGTGCCTTGAAATCATCGGTGGGTACGCCAGTGCGTCGTTCTACTCGTCTTCTACAAAATCAAACCATAGCAGCTAATACAATCGCAGTTGGACCAAGTATTCCCAAGAGGTATTAACCAAAATTCACACTTTAACCCAAACTTTTAGAACACTATACGCTGTCTTTAATTTAAACAAAAAAAAAAGCTTGATCTTTAATTTAAAAAATGTTTAATAAAATTTGCCTATTATGTTTTTTGATTGTATTTTTATTCCATCTTAATGTTTTTTTTTAAAATTAATTCTAAATTAAATTAAAATTGTTTTTTTTTTGGTTTTCTTTTGAATTATTAATATTATTTTTATGTTTAATAATTGTATATTTAATAAACGATCAAACCCATACAATTAAACACTTGATCACGTGACTTTGAATTGATGCACTGTCGTGATTGACCGTCGAAGCTGTGCCGATCTATCGAACCACTCGATTGCAGAAAAATTAACTGTAGGATCAAATAACCTGGAGCACTCTGCTTGCTAATTTATTCTTGTTAATCTAATAGGCAAATTTTATGCTAAGTAGACTACTAACCAATCTGTAGATAACTAAACTTAATATATTTAAAAATTTTGTCTTGAACTGATAGTCAAGCACAGCAGTCGACATATACTCCGAGCTCGATTAATGGATACTATTTTTTGAGATCGTCGAGTTATGGTCAACCAATCTTGAATAATATAACAAATAGCGATAATATTAACAGTACATATCCGGCAACTACCGGTAACTATACAAGTGTTAATAGTAGTAATTCTAGCAATCATTATAGCTCACAAGTTTTACCTACTTATTACACTTCATCTAGAATAACTAACAATAACACTAATCCAAGCACACCACACTACACAACTTATTCATCAGTAGCTACTGCTAATACGTACAAACCGACGGCTACACATTCTAGCCAATACGATCGAGTATTGTCCTCGATAAATCAAAATTTAAACAATATTTATTCTAGCGCAGCTTTTGCCTCAAACAAATATGACTCTGGATACACGAGGCATGCATCTCAAGTGAGCATTGCACCTAATTACAGGTCGAAATCGGTAAGTACTAAACTTGATCTATTACTAACACAGACTTCAGAAACTTATATTCTGATTATTTTTTTTAAAGCTTTTTTAAATAAATGTAAATTTTTTTTTAAGTCATATTCAAGATACTAGCATTTTGAGCCAAGTAGTTCAAAACCAAAAATCAATTAGTTTTCAAAACGCCAATTGTACTGCTGATTTCTTTTTGCCTAAAATTATTATCGAAGATTTTTTATCGTTTAACAATGTTTCTTATTCGAAAAACAGTCCATTTATGAATCAATGTAACGATGATCTTAAGCTGCCTAGAATTTAATTTTTTTTTATAACTTTTTTAAATAAATATTTTTTAAAGCCTTTCATTTTTTTTATTTTATTTATATAATAAAAATTGTTATAATGGAGTTTCTAAATGGTCAGAGATATTAAGACTTATCTCTTCAAGGATGTGCACTTGAACCACTGATATTTATTCTTGCATGCAGATGACTGAAAAATACTTGGCATAGTAAACACAGTTTATGAAAAAGCGATGTTATAGAAAGATCTGAATTCAGTGTGTCCAGACTTGTTTGACTTTGACTTAAATTTTTGAGGCTTAGACATAAAACTGTGACTTAAAAACAAGTCTGAGTGTGTCAATGGATAGAAGTGTGGCGTTTGAGACAGTGAGCTGACAAATGTAAAGTGATGTATTTTGATAGATTAAATGAAAGGCATAAATATGCCGCAAAAAGCCGAGAAAGCAACTTATGATCACTGAGTATGAGGGATATATGAGGGTGATGGTCTCATAAGATTAAAAGTGGACTCGTCAAGTGAAAAGCGTGATTGTGAGAATGCGAGTAGAATACTTAGAATGCTAAAGAGAACGTTTACAAGTAGAAAGTAAAAGTTCTGGGTAAAATTTTATAAAAGCATCGTTAGACCCCACCTAGACTACGAAGTGCAGGTTTGGAATCCAATTATGAAAAGGGATATAAATGCGTAAGCGAAGGTGCAAGAGAGAGCAACAAAAATATATATTACTCTAAAAAATATATTTATATTTATTCAAATTGACGCCAATTCTGGCGATGTCAAAAAAAAAGTAAGAAAATAAAATAAAGTAAAAATAAAAATCAAATGTTGAGTTTTTTTGAGTCTAATTTTCCATAATTATACCAAAATATACCAAATAATGAAGATAATTTAAATTCTAAAAAATATATCGTATGAAATGAGGTTAGTTAAATTGGGATTGACAAGGCTGTGTTAGGTTGTCACTTTTACAAATTAGAAAAATGGTTTTGAAAAGATGGACATGGTCAGAGATCTAGTAAAATCATAAAAGAGGGGTTCTACAGTGGCGTTAAGAGGGAATAGCATCAGAGTTCGCCTGAACATTTAAAAAACAAATTATCCAAAAATGACTCAAGAAATTTAAGATATAATTTAAGGAATAGCGAAAACTTAATAGAACCAATGGCAAAATCTAATAATGGAGAAAAAACGTTTGGATTTTTTTACTCAAGATTGATAAATAGCTTTGTGATCAAGAGATCAATGTTGAAATTCACTGCATTCAAGCTTTCTATTTACAATAATATAAATTTAATTTTTACAGATTTTGTTAAAAAATTTAAAAGATTTGATTTAAATTTTTCAATGTTTAATTTTTAAATTAGGCAAAACATCTATTTTATTTTAAAGTATTTAATGTTTTTATATACAATTTAAATAAATGAAGTGTTAATCAGTCTATTAGACAAGGGCACTTAGCCTTGAAATTGAAAAAAATTGAAGTTTATTTATTTATTTATTTAAATAATAATTTAAGGGCGGTGACCCTTGGGAAGTTCAGAATGGTCTAGAACCTTCTTTTCAACCCCCATGCGGTTATAGAAATGTTTAATACAATTAAAGAGATATAGATAAGAATTTTTGTACATAAACTTATTTACAGATTAATAAAAGATGAGAAAAATTTAGTCTTGTTCAAAATCTAAAAAGCTATCAAAAGGTGTTTTGAATTTGTGAGTTGAGTTTGTTGCGTAGTTTTGAAGGTTGTTTGTGATCAGGTCATCTTGGTCTTTTGACAAAACGAATTTGATAAATAGTTTTTTTAGCCTTGTTTCTAGTAGATCGATTTTTAAAGATTGATGTATAATCTCTGTCGAGGTTTTAAATGGAAAACGTCTGATTGATCGGAGGATTTTATTTTGAAAAATTTGAAGGTCTTTTGAGATTCTTTGGGTACCAGTGTTTAGAATAACGTGTGAATAGTCGAGTGTTGATCGAATTAGAGAATTAAATATTATTTTGCTCAGTTTGATCTGATTTTTTAGTTTTATCGATTTGATTTTTTGTAGTATTTTCACTTTTGGCATGAGTTTTGTCTTGATGTTTAAGAGATGTTCTCGGTAATTGAGTTTAGGATCGATTTTAATACCAAGGAATATTGGATCCGGGTCAATTGGAATGTTTGAGTCATCAAGAGTAAGATGAAGATCGTATTTAGTTTTGTAGTTAGATCTGTGGCCAGCTGTCGTAAAAGTGGTATGAACTGTTTTCATTTTGTTAATCGTTAAACCGTTTGTTATACAAAAGTGTAGTATCCTAGCTTATTTAGTATTTAGTTAACTAGTTTGCTTGTATTATTTAATTAACTTGATTGTTAGACTTTTAGATTGTTTGCAACATTTGAAACAACAAACATCTTATTTTAGACTTGGGTGCGTTCCAAAGAGCAAACAACTAAATCTTGTATTTAAACTTTATTTTTGATTGTGATAGTTTTATATTTATTTTTGGATGAATAAAATTTGAAACAAAGAGAATCTTTGGTTTTATTGAGATATAACATCTGGCGCAGTGAGCTTAAACAATGGCTGAGGGAGGTTTTGGATATTTTGATCCTGATTTTGAAGTAGCAACGATTGGAGTACGATGGAAAAAGTACAAAGCTAGATTTGAAAATTACATGGTCGCGAAGACCTCTAAGAAATTTTCTGAGATAACCCGCTAAGTCAAATTGGCGTCTCTGTTACACCACGTTGGAGAGAAAGTATTTGATTTGTACCAGTCTGTGGCTAAGCCAGATCACACATATGAAGACGTGATGACGGAATTAGACAAATTTTTCGTAGAAAAAGTGAATATTGAATACGAGAAGTTTGTGTTTTCTCAAGCCAATCAGGCAAGAAATGAACCATTTGACGCATTTGTTAATAGGCTTAGAGTGTTGGTAAAGAATTGTGGGTATACAGAGCCGAATTCCGAGATAAAGTCAAGAATAATACAGGGTTGTTGTTCAGAGGTTTTGCGAATTAACGCATTAAATGATGCTGAAATGACTTTAGATGAGCTAGTTAAGAATGGACGGAACATGGAACTAGCAAAGAGTCATTCGAGTGCGATTGTTGAAGAAAAGGTTAAAACGGTTGGAGCAGTTGGTTCAAGAAGATTTGAGAGAGAGGGCAACGTAAAAAATTGTGGCTACTCTGGGAAAAGTCACAAGCCTGGACCATCCAACTGTCCGGCAAAAGGACAGAAGTGTAATAAATGTTTGAAATTTAATCACTTCAGTACAGTATGTAAATCAAAGGCGAATTCTAAACCAAGCGAAGTGAATAAGAAATATAGAGTTGGATGTGTAACTATGGATGATGATAATCGTAATGATGGTTATGTTTATTCAGTTGAAGAAGATAAACTGGAATTACCAACTGCAGTTATAAATTTTGTAGATGAGAAAGTACAAGTTAGAATGTTGATAGACACTGGTTGTAGTTTGAACATTATCGATGAGCCGACTTTAGAGAAGTTTAAAAACAAGCCGAAATTAGAGAGTGTCAATAATCGTGTGTATGTTTTTCAGAATAAGAGTCCTTTGAATTTTAAAGGTGAGTTCTCGTGCAAGATTAGTCATGACAACAAGATGATTGAGACAAGAGTGGCAGTTACAGTGGGAGCGGAAAGGTGTCTTCTAGGGTATCATTCTTCAACTGATTTGGGTCTTGTCAGAATTGTGAACAATTTAGAGGCGAAAGAAGAGAAAATTATTCATGGTGATGATTTGGAATATTGGATGAAGCGTTATCCTGAGGTATTTAGCGGCAAATTGGGAAATATGAAAGATTTCGAAATTGTATTGGATATAGACGAAACAGTGAAACCTGTTTACATGAAGCATGACAGAATCCCGTTTAATTTAAGAGGAAAATTGGAGGAGATCATTCAGAAAGGTTTAGAGGATGGAGTTTTTGAAGAAGCTGAGGGTCCAACTAAGTGGTTATTGCCGTGTATGTTAGTACCAAAATCAGGCAATAGGTTAAGGTTTGTAGTCGACGCGAGTCACGCCAATAAAACAATTAGGAGAACTAGATATGTGCTACCGACGATTGAAGATCTTATTTATGGTATTAATGGCTCGAAATATTTTTCAATTGTTGATTTAGCAGATGGATACCATCAAATGACTTTGGCTAAAATTTCGCGGTAAATTACGACTTTTAGCACTCATATGGGTATATTTAGGTACAAGCGGTTATTACAGGGTATAAATGCAGCACCAGAGATTTTTCACCATGCGATTGAAACTGAAGTTGTTGATTTATTGGAAGGGGTGACAAATGCTTTGGATGATATTTTAGTTCATGGAAAAAACAAGAAAGAGCATAATAACCGCCTAGATAAGCTTCTTAAGAGACTAAATGAGAAAAATCTAACCGTAAATTTACGTAAGTGCCAAATTTGTAAAACAAAAGTCGAGTTTTATGGATTAGAATTTTCTGCGGATGGTATTAAATTAACAGAGGACAAGACCAAGGCATTGAGGGAAGCATCTAAACCAACTTCACCAGGAGAAGTCCAAAGTTTACTAGGGCTAAGTACTTATTGCTCAAGATTTATAAAGAACCATTCAGAGATCATTGAACCATTGAGAAAAGTTTAGAGAAGAGGTAGAGAAGGATGGAAATGGGCGGAGGACCAAGAAAAGGCACTGAAAATGTTGAAGGAGGCAGCTACAGGGTCGATTTTGAGTTACTTTGACGTTGAACGGACAACAGTTTTAGTGGTAGATGCTAGTCCGATCGCTCTTGGGGCTATTTTGATGCAAACAAATCCAAAAGATTCGGAAGACATTAAAATTATTGCATATGCCAGTAGATCTCTTACAGATGTTGAAAGGCGGTATGCACAAATTGAGAAAGAATGTTTGGCTATCGTCTGGGGATGTGAGAAATTTCATATATATTTATATGGAAGAGTATTCATTATTAAGACCGATAACAAGGCTTTAGAATTTATTTTCAAGCGTACTGGGAAAAAGACACCACTTCGTATTGAATGATGGGCCATAAGGTTGAACGAATATGATTTTAAGGTGGTACATACCCCTGGAAAAGATAACCCAGCTGATTATTTGTCAAGAAAGCCAGTCGAGTATGAGCAAGCAATTAAACAAGATAAAAATGTTGAGCTTTATGTAAATTATATTTTTGAGCAATCCATCCCAAAATCGGTCACAATTGAAGAAGTTATTGAGTGCACTAAGGACGATAAAGTTATACAAGAGCTTATTAAACGGATAAGAGGGTTAAAGGTAAATATGAAAAATAGATTATCGATCAGTTATTATAATGTGTTTCATGAATTGACCGTGACCGATCAAGGTGTAGTAATGCGTGGTGAGGTGTTGGTATTACCTGAGTCTTTGATTAACAAGGTAATTGACTTGGCACATGAAGGTCACCAAGGCATTACGAAGACTAAATCGTTGATTCGGAGTATGGTTTGGTTTCCGAAATTAGATACTTTAGTAGAACAGAGGATTACGGGTTGTTTTGCCTGCCAAGTAAATAGTACAAAAGATAATTTTGAACCATTGCGTATGAGTGAGTTACCAGATGGTCCGTGGCAAGTTTTGTCTATTGATTTTTACGGCCCAACACCATCGAATTCTTATTTGATTGTGATTATATGTGATTATTCCAGATTTACGCTAACTGATGAGCTAAGTAGTATAGCAGCTAAATATGTGATTCCTGTTTTACATCAAATATGGGTTACTTTTGGAATACCATGGTTGATAAAGACAGACAATGGTCCACCATTTAATGGAGTGGAGTTTGAGAATTTTTGCAAAGTTTTTGCAGTTAGAAAAATTACGATGACAAGAGAAATAAAAGTAAATTCAGCACATTAGTCAAGGACGATTTAGTGTTATATCGGAAACCGAAAGGCAAAGTATATGATAAAAAAGAACCAGTTCGAGACACTGAGCCATGGAAGACTGTTCAGGTTAAGGGAAATATGGTTACAGCTGAGTCTAGTTCCGGAGATCAAGTAACTAGAAATTCGTCTAATTTTAAGAAATTAGATTTTGGTTGTTCAATGGATAGTAGTTCGAATGATTCAAAGATGGGAGGAAAAGCTATACAACAAGAAGGTCCGAGTGGAATAGGTCCACGGAGATTAAGTAGAGTTGGGCGAGGTCAAATAGATAGATCGGAATTAAATAATGATAGGAAAAGTTATGTTTAGATTATTTAGGTTATTTTAAAAAAAAAAAGAAAAAAAAAATATAGAATCTTTTAAAATAAGGCGGGGTAGATGTAGTATCCTAGCTTATTTAGTATTTAGTTAACTAGTTTGCTTGTATTATTTAATTAACTTGATTGTTAGACTTTTAGATTGTTTGCAACATTTGAAACAACAAACATCTTATTTTAGACTTGGGTGCGTTCCAAAGAGCAAACAACTAAATCTTGTATTTAAACTTTATTTTTGATTGTGATAGTTTTATATTTATTTTTGGATGAATAAAATTTGAAACAAAGAGAATCTTTGGTTTTATTGAGATATAACACAAAAGTCGTTAAAAGAGTTGATTGCTTTCTGGAGATGAAATTTGATGTCTTTCTTTTTACTTCCGGTGAACCATATGGCTAATAATAATTTAAGATTCTTATTGTTCAAGATTTTCTTTTTTTTCGCGTTTTTTTAATTCAAAAAAACGCGAAAAAATGCTAGGTGCTTCTAGTGTTAAGTCTTTGTAAATTGCAGCGTAAATACGTATTAAAAATTTTTGAGCAAAAAACAAAAAATTGGGCATTGATCAAAAATTTTGCTTTGCCATTTTATAAATGATTAACAAGATTTACTTAAATTAAGATTTTTAAAGTAAAGCATGATATACCTCTCTTGTTTCAGACACTTCAGATACTAACCTAATTAAAATTTAAAATAATAGATTTCTAGTATTGTTCAAAAGTCATCAATTCAAAATCAAAGTAGTTTGAAGACCTTATGCTTTTTTGAAAAAAAAAATTTCTAAGATTTGCTATGAAAAAATAATTTAAGAATTTTTTAATAAAAATACCCTATTTCTATTCTATTGCACCCTTTTTAAAGATTTATGGTCTCCAAAAAAATCATTGAGTCAAGTTTTTTTCTTGACTTTTAAAAGACCTTTATACATTACTTTGTTTTTTACTTTTTCGCAAGTCTGAAAATTTCTACTTTATTTTCGCAAAAATTTTTAAAAATCGATTTCCTTAAAAAAGGTGATGCCAAGTCAAAAATGTGTCTTTGAAACTTTTTCGTACCTTTCTGTATATGTAAATCATTATTTTTTTATTTCTTTGTCCAAAAAATCGCGAAAAAATATTCATGACATAATGGTCAAAAAATCAATATTCCTTTAACAATGAACTTCGCAATGTATCACGAAAAGTTTTCTCGTATGAAGCTCATGTTGCAACATGGAAAAATACCGAGATTATTTCATTTTTTTCAATTTTACCCCAAGACTATTAGTAGATTGTGTATCAATTCATCTGCATGTATTTTCACATAACCCACATTTATTTACTAATCTTTTTATTTATGGTTTTGAAACTAGAGTTCTCATATTTTTTTACATGGCCCCGATTTTGTGAAATTTGGTCAAAAAAATAAAAAAATAGAACAAAAATTAATGCTAAAAAAGCTTATAACTTTTTTTTCTGAAGACTTTTAATTAGTTCTGCAAAATGCACTTAAG
>PJRA01000011.1:1435252-1481940 GCA_016987375.1 Brachionus koreanus | reverse complement strand
TCTTTGTAACTTGAAATGTCTTGGACGGTCGGGTAGTTAACCCAACGCGTTTGCAGCCGGACTGGATGAGGATTCGAACCCACGACCTCCTGATTGGATGTCGGGTGTTCTAACCACTACACCACAGGACCGACTAAGTCAAATTTGTCCAAATTTAAATTTGAATTGCAGAGTTTACCAGATTTTTCATAATAGTTCAACTTTGAATGCTACACCATGTTGCATTTACAGAACTTACTTTTGATTTTTAAAAGAAAAGTTATAAGAATTTTTAACATTTTGTTATGTTCTATTGTACTAAATTTCACAAAACCATGTCCACATATATTTTTTATTTCAAAAGTATGCTTATCAGTAATTAATATTTTCTCCCACTGAATATAAAAACTATTGCCTTATTTTTTCGTTCGATTTTGCAACTTTAAAGAAGCAAAACTTTCTTTTAAGATATTTTTAAGTCTTGAGTCTGCATTTAAATCAAACTTTTAAGTTTAATGCGGTACTTAAGTTTTAAATTTTTGTCAAGAATAAAAATGAAATAATTTATTTTTCTAATGGTTTTTTTTTAATTCAATTAGATTATTCAAAAAGAATAATTTTTATTTTCCACAAAAATCAAAAGCTTAAGTCATGCATTAAGCTTAAAAAACTTTTAAATTGGACATGCAGGATTAGATAAAAATGTTTTAGCATAAAGGAATCATGTTCATTGCATGCAAGAAAGTTGTGCTTCAAGGATGCTTCAAATTGTATCACATATAATAAAATAAAATCTTGGTCGTGTTAAAATACTTATAATACTAACTTTTAATACTCTAAAATATGCTGATGATCTAATTAACTTGAACCATTCGTTGCCATGTTCGAACATTTTCTTTTAAAAAGTTATCACCTTGACCTTAAAAAAGTTCGACAACAAACATTTGAAATTATCTTAAAATATAGATCGAAAATTTTTCTTTACCTAATTTTTTTTAATCCTAATTTAGTTTTTATTTATTTAGATTATTAATTGAGTTTTCAAATTAAATGAGCAAGCCTAAATAAGGTCTTAGAAAAGCTCTTGTGAATTGTTTTAAAATACCTTGAATATTAATTTTCAAGTAAACTATTTTTTCATATAATATTATTAGTCATGAAAAAATAAAAAAATTTTAAAAGGATTTTTTGAATGAAATATTCTAAACCGATTGAGAATAAGATTTTAAAAAAATAGCACGCTTATTTGATTAATGAAAAATATAACTTGTTAATTTATTCATAAACAAAATTTAATTGTTGACTCAAAAAAAACATACAAAAAAAATGTTTAAATAAAAAAAATAATGATTAATTTATACTTTAATTAGATTCAGAACTAATTTTTATTTTGGATTTGTCTTTAGAATTTTAAGAATATCTCAAATATGCTTGTATAAAATCCTATTTTATATCAAACTATAGACTAAACAATTTTTGTAGAAAATATTTTTCTAACTTGGTTTCTTTATTAAAATGTTTAAAATCAACTATTTTAAATTGAAAATCTTATTTCATATAGGTTAAAAAAATATCTCTAGTAAGTAGTAAGTTTTTTTTAAGTAATAAATTGTTTATGTAAAGAATGAACTAAAATAAATTTAAAATAAAACAAGAAAACTGAAATTTAAATAATTCTAAGAGTAAACGGTTGCTTGGAGTCAAACTGAATCCACTCTTTCAACTGCTTGACCGACAAGTGAACACACAAATTAACTAAAGGATCATCTTAAATAAAATTAAGAAAAATAGTCGACAAAATTTAATTTAAGACTATGAAGTAAAAATCTTAAATTCAAGTCAAAAACAATTCTAAGAAGTCTAATCTTAATAAAACAAAATAATCAACAAAAAAAATTCACTCTTGTTGATTACAAAATTAATTTAAAGATTTTGAAGAAATGATATAACGTAGAGATAATTTTAGATATTTTTTTTTTATTTAATCGGTTCTTTTTAAGAGAAAATTTAATTACAAACAATTTTTTTTAACATAAATATAGCAAAACTAAGCAAAATTTTCAAATTATTGCTGAATGACAAATAAATTAGGCTTAATCTGACCTCTTTAGCATCACTACATGACAGTCAATTAAAAATTTAAAAGAAAAAGCCCTTGAGTCTTTAAACTATTCATGCTTATCAAAATTAAGCCCAATAACAAACCATTAAGTGTCAATTAACATCAAGACCTAGTTAAATTCGATACATTTTCAAATGCTTGGCTTTCCATTTTTTTTAAAATTCATTAGACAAGATATTCAGTTAATAATAAGCATATTTTTTTACAATTAACTAATAAATAAATCAGGAAATGGCATTTTAATTATTCTAACATTTAGATGTTGCTTTAGTTATCAGATAATAGGTTTAATAGATGGCTTGGTTGGATATAAATTTAAGTTTTCAAGCATTCAATTAAAAAGTAAGAAAATATTGATAAATTTTCAAAGATGCGGCAAAATGTGTCGGATTACGAAAATCATCTAAATAGTTTTATTTTGACACTGTGCTTACATGCGACAATGAAGCAGGAGTCTTTCAACTAGTTTTCCTATATAAAACAACAATCTCATGTGGAAATTCCTAGGAGAGATAAATTTCTATTGTTTTGCTCGGGCCGATTTGTTATGCCCGAACAATCAGCAAAAATGCAAATTTCCGCAATTTTAATAAATAATTTCACATGTTTATTTTTTTCTTAGAGAACAATGAAAAATTAATTTTTCTAAATGAGTTTTTATTTAACTAATTGAGCTCATGTGAGCTGATAATTTGATAATTAATATCGATTGAGTGTAACATAAGCATGTTTAAATTTAAGCCACATTTTTTTAAACAGGATTTCTTGTGAGGATAATTTCGGTATTAATCCAAACTAATAAAATAAACAATTTTTAACTTTTAATCTTATAAGAATTTACATCAACAAAAATAATAAAAAACCAAAATTGTTTATTTAAATATTAGTTTTAAGCATTTCAGCAACACACGCTCGCACATACACACACTTATATATAAACACGCATACAGGTGTTTTACTTGACCATAATTTTAAACATAAAACAGATCGTTATTTATTGCAAAATAAGCCATTTCTCATATTGTAGACAATTTATAGCTTTTAATTAGACTATGTCTAAAATTTTAGAATAATTCACCAAACTTGTTAAGTTAAAACATTTGTTTTCATTAAAAAAAATTGTATACACACTATGTGTATAAAATGCTAGATTAATTTTTGATTTATTAAATAAATCTTTTATTGTTGCTATTTTATTTTAAAATAAATGAAAATTGATTTAGAGAACAGCATGATACTTGTCAAGAGTAGTGCTGATCACTTGGCTCTAACATGGCTGCTAGCATGAAATTTCACAGTTAATTAGATATTGCATCATATTTTAATTCCCATTTAGATTTTAAAATATAGAATTACATGCTTATAAAAGCCGGACTTATTTCCGAGAAGTTCACATCATTGAAAAAAATGGGAAATAAACTGTGTCAAACAGTAACCTTCTGCAGTTGTTTGAACCCAAAAGATTTTGATAACGAGGAAAGCATTGACCGCGAAGAGCAAAAGAAGTGTAATTCATTTGAAAACAACATATTCACGGTTTCTAATGAAAGCTTTAGTTTGGAGTTTTTAAATCAAAACAGACAAATGGAGTCAACTGTAATTGATAGACCTCTTTTTGTGGACACTGAGTTTGCATCTAGTTCTCGCATTTGCGATAGCATGAGTTTAGATAGTGGATTTAGCAGTCGAAATTTAACTCCTAATCGATCTTTGTCACAAATAAACATTCCAAGTCCCAGTCTAGTTCTTTCTGTATTCAATTCGGACGACACTATGAACAATTTTTATGAATTTTTATTGAGTGAAGACATTTTTATGCCAAGCAATCTAGCAATTGACTCGCTGCCATTCATGATTAAAGACAAAATATATCAATGGTCAAAGAGGTCAATTTTTCGAATGAAACAAACAGCTGTTAAGTATTTTTTCTTTAAAAACTTGGCTAATAAGCCCATAGAACTTGAGACAAACGAAGTAAAATATGAGAAAAGTTCTCGAATAAGAGATCTTTTCAAGAAGCCGTTCAGTGTATTCGGAATTTTAGCGAGTGGTTTGAATTTTTTGAATAAATTTAGCCTTAAGTATTCCAGTTTGGATGATTGTAGTGATACAATTGGTCTGATCGAGCCGAGTTATTCATATTCCCCTTTCAGACAATTTTTGATTAGAATCTATGATATAAATTTTTTTTAAAATTTTTTATTTGTTTTGAAAAAATTTTAGTACTAGATTAACTTGTCCATTATAGTAATCACTTGAACTGTCTATTTTGCATCAAATGCCATAGAAGGGACAAGTTTATCTGGTATTCGATTTGATGTAAAATTTTTTTTGTTATTAATAATTCAACTCAGACTTACATTTGATTGTATAGAATCTAAATTATTTTATTTTTTATTTTTTTTTTGGAGAATTAATATTTATATATATAATTTTTTAAGAATTAACTAATAACATTGTATAAATTAAAAAAATTTTAAAATAAAAAAATTAAAAGTCAATCTTATTTATTAGTTGATTTATAAAAAAAAGTCAAATACTAATTGAGCACAATTGATTTTCAATATTGTAAAAAAGCTTTGAAATGCTAGATTTTTTAATGTTTATTTAAATTTGAATTGTAAGATTTCAACAACAATGAAGGATGACTGGCAATTAGTCTGTTTTATGAAAATAGTATAAAACGTCATTATCGTCATTTTTCTAGCACACAATTGTCAAATACCATTATCCGCTTCTCTAGTTAGGCAAAGACTATTTAGAGAGAAAAATTGAAATGGAAATATCTGGTTCTAAAACAAAGATTATGAATAAAATCTCAACAAAATATTTAGAAAAGTTTTTGTTTAAAAGAGAAATTAGACGTATTATTAAACCAACCAAGCAACAAAGTGGTTATATTGGAATTTAGTGTTTTACGAGCTATTTTATGGACTTAAACGAAAAAGAAGATTATCAGAAGGAGAGATATATTGGCTTTATTTTGGATGAAGAAGTTCGATCTTTTCAAACTCTTCTATTATTTAGTGTTATCTTGAAAAATCAAATCTAGCTTCGTTCTGATTGTTTATAATAAAATTCTGCATTTATAACACTACTCTCTGGAATCAGCTCAAAGTTTTCCACCAGATCAGGTAATTCCACCTAAACACACAACATCACCTATTTATCAAAACGTCCTCTTTTCACATCTGACTGAGCTGGCTGAGATGGATACAACCATTGATTTCTATTATCATAATTTCGAAAGATGATCTACTTCTGTTCAAAAGCAATGATCCGTTTAAAAATTCATTCTTCAAAAAGATTTTTTTAAGTAGTTTCCTAAAAATTTCAATGCAAAATTGATCATCGAAATCTGTCAAATCATGAGGAACAACTCGGCAGCGTCTGTTAGCCGGGTTAATCAAATTAAGTTTACCAGATAACGTCAATTATGATGTTTAAAGACGGCGAGTACTAAGCTTGGTTTTGCTATCAAGAGCCGTTATGTAAACCATTTTAATCGAGAATGACTGATCTATCTAACCCTTTCTTTCTATTAAGGCTTATAAGGCCACTACTAACCAATCTTGTACCCTTCTTACTTTAAGGACATCTTCACCTTCCACAATAAAAACTTCACAAAATACTGCCATAGCCATTTTTTTCCAATAATAACTCAACTGTACTGAGATTTAAAAATTTTTTAGAATAAGATGAACAAAGAAAGACATTTTATTTTGAAATGCTTTCAATTTTTTTTATATTAACAAATATCGTAATTCATCATATTCAAGTAACCAAAAATATTAAAGAAACTTGCTAGGATTTGAGTCAATTTTCCTTTGTTTGAGTTGCTTTTCTCAAAAAATGTGGCTCGTTTAAAAGAAAATTCACCAGTCGTTTGCCATGTTAAAAAAATTGATTTTCTTGTTTCCAATAGAAGAAAAAAAATTGATAAATTTCTTTTATTTGAGTCACTTTTTAGACTAAAATATCTTCGAATAAAAGTAATACTTTGATGAACGAACTTTCTTTTATTTGATGAAATACGGTTATATTAACTACTTAAAATTTTTGAATAAAATAGATGCCAGAATCAAAATTATCCAGCCTTTTAAAAATGTCATGGCTCAACATAAATGGAAATGGCTGCCACAGGCTCAGACATACTTGTTAGGATGTCCAACCAAGAATTTCTAACTAACCAACTAACATTCAAACCTTTTCAAAACTGGAACAAATGAAAAAATATTTATTTTTTAAATAGCATTAATTTTAAAAATTTCATAAAATAAAATTTTAATGTAATCTAAAATAAGACAAAAAAATGAATCTGTATTAGTTAACATATTTAAAATATTTAGTAAATATAAACATATTAGTTTTCAAATTTTGCAAAATCATATCATAAAAAAGATTTAAATTTTTTAAATTTTAAGTTAAGAAAAAAAATGAGAAAAGAAGCAGTTGATTTGTATCAAAAATTGACCAACGAATGGAACAAAAAACCCCAAAATTTTGACAAATGTTTAGAGTATCTAACTCAATTGAAAATAATTTTATCCGAGACGGGCTTTATACCAACTCCAGGAAATCCAATTGACAAACGAGAACTTCATTTAGCTAGAGACGTGTTTGAAATAGGTGCCCAATGTTCCATAGCAGTAGGAGATATTCACGGCTTTGAACGCTACATTTCCCAATTGAAATCTTTCTATTTTGATTTTCAGTAAATAATTACTAAAATTTTAGAATTGAAAAAAACTTACTATTTTCTTAAAGAAATGAGATATCCGAGTCGCCTTTTAAGTATCAATTAATCGGTCTTAATTTACTGTGTCTTCTTGCACGAAATCGTCTTTCTGAATTTCATACTGAAATTGAACTTCTCAGTCCTCATTTAATTCAAACAAACATCTACATCCGTCATCCAGTTTCTTTAGAACAATATTTAATGGAGGGTAGCTACAATAAAGTGTTTTTATCCAAAGGCAATGTTCCTTCTCCATCCTATAACTATTTCATGGATATCTTACTAAAAACAATTAGGTTTCTATAATATTGAATAATAGCTAAAGAGTTCATAATTTTGATTCTTAGGGAAGAAATAGCCAGTTGCATGGAATCTGGATACAAAAAAATTATGTTCCGTGAAGCAGGCCATATGCTTTACTTTAAAAAGGAAGAAGAATTAATTGAATTTGCCAAAGAAGTTTGTGTTTTGCAAAAACTTAAATTTTTGTGTATTTTTTATTTTTTAGAGAAAATGGGTAATGGCATCTGATAATTACTTTTACTTTCAACAAAAGCAAACTGATCTTGAAAACCAAAATATACCATCGAATGAATTGGTCATGCAGATGATTGAATATGCACGTGAACTTGAAATAATAGTCTAACTTTTTTTTTACTTCAAATAATTTTTTCGTCAAATTTCAACTCAAATCGAAACAATTTAAATTATTCTAATAAAATTTTTTAAAACGATTTCTACATTAATTTATTTTATGAAGTCAGTTAATTTTGACTGAAAGAAAAAAATAATTCTTAAAATATTAATTATTTGAAAAAGAGATGGCCAACCTTGCAACAGGTGAATTAAAAATTAATATTAGAAAGATGTTGGTTTAATTTTAATAAAAGGAAACAAGCTTCATATAAACTGGTCAGATAGCTCTTTTTTCCCATGGCTAAGTGAATTTACTGTACTCGACTACTTTTGCGATGTACGCAATCCATTCTACAATGTGGAATGCAACAATCAGTATTTGAAAATGCAAGGTGGAAATCCAGAAACGTTAATGTAATTTAAACGTAATTTAAATTAAAAAAGTGGAATTTATTTTGCTAAATTTTTCAGGTCAATGAAGGGCTATCAATACCAACTTCATTCAGCACAGCCTCCTCTGTACATTATTCGCAAAGTGGAACGAAAATCGCCCCAAGATGTTATTCCTCTTTCGTACTACTACATATTACATGGTGTCGTTTACCAAGCACCTGACTTTATGTCGGTTTTAAGCTCCCGTCTAGAAATGACCTCTCATTATTTACAAGAATGCCTCGACACTTCATTTGGTTTTTATAAATTTAATCCTTCCAAAGGCTATCATTGGGAATTTAATCAAAGTTTTTTTTTTAATTTATTTAATCGAAATTCTATTTCAATTAATTTAGATGAAGAAAATAAAAACAAAGATGCAATTCAGCAGCAGAAATGGACTTTATTTCAATTGTCAAAAACACAACCATTAATTGAGGAGTTTATTAAAAAAATAATGCCACTTAAACCCAATGAAGAAAATGTTGAAAACATGGATCAAGATAATGGGGCTAATCAACAGGATAGTGGTGGTATCAAAACTGAACAAACTTCTGAGAACAACACTGAACAGCCGGCAGAAAAAAAACTAAAATTAATTTCTAGATAAAACGCAATACATTTTTTTTTTATTATAAATTAATCGATAAGGTCAAACATTAAAATGCAATTTAAAAAATAAATTTCTATAATTTTTAATTTTTAAAAAATAGTTTCCATAGTAACAAAATTATAAAATTTATATTTGGTAAAAAAACTGAAATATCTTATTTTTTTATACAATAGTGTACTGTAGAAAAATTACTTAAGCTAAAATAATGGACTTGTTGACTATCAATAAAAAAGACTCGAGTGTAAAAGACGATGAAGGTCCGAGTGTTGACTCAGAAAACCGAGAAGAAAGAATTCAGGCACGTCGGTTAAGAATCAAAAAGAAAAATGAAATTGAAGAAAAGTAAATTTAATGAGAAAAAAAATAAACCTTCAATTTTGATTGAATTAGAAAAAGAATTGGTTCTTCTGCTCCAGCAGAAAATGAAAAAAAAGTTGAATTGACTAAAGGACGCAAGCAAATTCAAAATTCACGAGCAAGATTAGTTAAATTGGAAAACGATGGACTCGAACTAGTCTCAAATGTCAGAGTTGCAGCCGATGCCAGAGAGCATGCTCGTAGAACAGAAGAAGAGGAACAATCTAGATTGAGAAAAGAGCGACTTGAACAAGAGGCAAAATCTGCAGCTGAAAAATTCGAAGAAGTATTTAATTTTTTTAATTTAAATTTCAATATACACAACAATTTGATAGTTTAAAAATTCAATTAGAAATTTTTTTCATTTCTTGTTAAAAATAAAGCAATAAGGAAATTATCTTTAACAATTAGTCTAACTATTACTGATCTAATTTCTTTTCTTTTTTAACATCGTTCTTGTAAAACTATGAAATCCGATAGAATTAAATCTACATTCACAATAAAATTATAGATAAGATACCTATGAATATAACAAAAGAAGGGGTCTAAATTTCCCCAAAGAGACTATAAATATTTTTTTCTTTGGAAGCTAAATAAAATATTTATTTGAATTTTTATTAAATCTTCTAATAATTCTTGTCACAGAAAAAAATGCTCTTCTTCAATTTCAAATTTAACTTTAGTGAAACATTCATCAGCAAGGTAAAATTTTTGATCAAATTTAATTTTTCAAACTTGATCACATTTCAAAGCTTTGTTTTTAAAATATTGAATTAAATTTTATTGCGCATATAAAATATTTTGAAAAAATTTGAAAAATTAAATTTCACCAAAAATTTTCCTCTTCCCAATTATCTGAATTCTAGCGTAAATTTATCATCAATATCTACACAAAAAGTTATCAAAAATTCTTTTTATGAATTTATAAATTTTTTAAAAAAGTTTAATTAAACTTTAAATTATTCAGCAAAAAAAGATAAATAACATAGATAAATTTTGTTTTGAACTGACTCGTTTCTAGCTGAAATACTTTTGCTAATTTAACAATATTTACTAATTTCACCGAAATTTTTTCTACATAAATTCAATAAAGACTAACAATTCAATTTTTTATTTTGTGTTTTTGATAAAGTATTAAAGTTAGATTTTCATTTTTTGAAATTAATGTGAATTTTTCAAACCGAAAGAATTAAATAACTTCCATGGTAAAAGTATACTAAAATATCAACTGAAATTTTCATTCAAAATAAATAATTTCATTTAACAAAAATGTTCTTTATTTTTTTAAGAAAATTTAGGATTAAAAAAAAGCTGTGTTTATTGAAAAGAAATTTTTTTTTTGGCTAAAAAAATAAACTAATAATTTTAGATAGTTAAAAAATGGGAAACTGCTCAATCGAAAGAAATTCCTCAAGAACTTCACGAAGTAATCGTTTATTAATAACATTAATTTAAGATCTGAATTAATTGTGAAATATATAGATGCTAATGGATCAAAAGCAATTGTGCGATTCTATGATTGAAGAAAAAAATAAGCTCATAAATGATTTTAAACAAGAGCTGAAAAACAAAGATGACATTTATGTAAAAGCACTGAAAAAATATGCAGAAGATATCGATCTTTTGATCGAGAGAATGAAGGATCAGACATTTAATATGAGAAAATTTTACATAGAAGAACTTGTCAATATTGAGGTGAGAATGATGATTTTAGGATTAAGTCTAGAAATAAGTTGTTTTTTTAATTTAGAATGCTTTTATAAATGAGAGAAAGGATCTTTTGGACAAGCATAGAAAAGAATGGGACGAAAAGATGGAAGAGAGAAAAACAAAAGAAATAGCTTTTTTGGAAGAGAGATTTAAGCGTGTTGAACGCAATGAGAACGAATTAAACAAGCTTAGAGTAAAAGATTCAGAGGAATATAATGAAATAAAGATAAAACTTGAAAATGATCTTCAAATTTTGGAGCAGAGATTACAGCAAATGAAAGCTACTTATCAATTAAATCAAGAAAAGCTTGAATACAACTTTCAAGTTATACAAAAACGTGATGAAGAGAACACCAAAACCAAAGCTCAACAGAAACGTAAAATAACCAAACTACAGGACTCATTAACTAGTTTGAAAAAGAAACTAGCAAAGCAAATTAAACAATACAATGATGAGAGTCAGCAGCTGGCCGAGGAGTACAAAAGAGTCACCGATATGTTCAATGACATGCAGATAAAATCTAAACACTTTTTGGCTGTTGATCTTAAAAAGTTCCATGATATTTGGATTATGAATGAAGAACAATGCAAAATTTTATCACACAATTTGCTTGAAGCAGATAAAATCATTCAAGAACATCAACTAGGCTTGGAATGGCATTGTCCCGATATGTAATTTTTTTTTTAAATATCAAGGTTTTACTTTTTTTAACAAAAAAAATACAAGCTATTTATATTTAGGACATGTTTTTTTAAAAATATAAGAATTTTTTTACCAAATGTGTTAATGTCAATAATAGTTTAACTAAAAAATACTTAAAATTTTTTTCATTAGCATCGTTGCATTGTATGAGAGTGATGAAAACTCTAGAATGAATGAAAATGAATAATTTTTAAACTTTATGTTCATTAAAAAAATTATTATTAATCTAGTCAAATTTTTTTTGTTTAGTTTTTTTAAAACCCTCGGTCATTAGAAATTTCTATTGTAAGAATCTTAAGGAAATTTTTTTTTCCAAATTTGTGTTCTATTTTTTTTTTCTAAAAAGTCTATAGAATATTTTTGAGAGATTTTTAAAGTTTTTTTTTTCAATTTTTATATCACTAAACATATCATAACTATGTAAAATTTATTTGATAAATTTTTTTTTGTATTTCATTCAAGATTTAAAAAAAGATATCATTCATCTTCTATTGATTAATAATACATTCGTAAATGAAATAATTAATATAAAATAATCACATTAACCGCTTTCCATGTTAACAATTTTTCAAATTCGATATTGAATGAATGTAATAATTGTCTTTGATGGGACTGGTTCGATATTTCAATCATAAAAATCAATCATCATTAAAAAATAAATGATATCTAGATACATTAAAAGTTGTTTTATAAGAATATTTTTATCATCTCACTGAAATAATAACTGTTCAGATTTTTTAAAAAATCATTCAAATTTTATTTTTGAAACTAAAAGGGCTTTGAATTAAGTTAAACTAGAAAAGTGTAGATGATCATAAATTCAAAATTATATTTAACTTATTTGAAAAATTGCAGTTTTAAGAATTTCTTTATTAGAGTTAACTTATTCTCAAATTCAATTTTTTTTTTTTTAGAAGTCAAGTTCTTGACTCAACTTTGAGACTTTTTTTTTTACTTTGGCACAAGTCCGTAATTGTTTAGTGATTCTTTATTGGTAATAAAATTAAAATTTACGCAATTTTAATTACATGTAAATTTTCTACTTGATCAGATAATTACTTCTAAACCTATTTAAATGAAAAAAAGTCTTATTTCAGCAAGTTTAATCTTTATGCTTTAAGATTTTAATATTCACTTATTTAGATTTTTGTTTAGCATTTAAATTTATTAATTTAATTTTTGACACTATGATTAAATGTCCTAACTATTGACGATGAAAAAAAAAGGATTGTATTTTAAGTTCATTTTAAACATATTTTTTAACAAGGACTTTTGTTAGACTTTTTTGTACTTTTATAGAAAGAATACACTTTCTGTAATTTTCAATTCTATCCTGGAAATAACGAATGTTCTTTTTCTACTCTTTAAAAATTTATTTTAACCTTTTTGTTGGAGAGAATATACTTTAAAATTATAAGTGTAATTTTCTTTTTGTTCAAGATAGAATTAATTTTATATACTTTTTATTTTGTTTAAAAAAGTTTTACCACTATGTTCTTTTCAACAAAGGCACTGTGAATTTTGGAGCAAAAACAAAAAATTTCGATAACTTTTTTTCGGGAACATGAAAATAATTTTATATTTTCATATTTTTAGATTTTTTATGCAATTTTCAGAAAATTTAAAAAACTCTCTAAAATTATTAGGTAAACAAAAATAAAATTAAAAAATTTCTTAAATATTGCACAAAAAAATCTAAAAATATGAAAATGTAAAAATGTAAAATTATTTTCATTTTGCTCTTTTTTTCAGAAGTAAAAAATTTAATCAGTAAATTGTATCACTTAATACAGAATTTGTTTAACTCAAATTAAATCTGTACAATAACTCTGTGAATTTGCAACACACTCTTTGTATTTAAAAATTATTAAAAATAAAATGCAGAGTTATTGCAGTAAATAAATATGAGTGATAAAAATTTATTATTAACTGACACAATTTACGCGGCGAATTTTAGACCTCTAGTAAAAAAACTAATTTAAATTTAGAATTTTTATTTTTTGTTTAAAAATTATTTTTCCAACAAAAGATTTTATTAATTTAAGAATCAAAGTTTGCTTAATATTAAAGTTTCAATAGCTCTGTTGTTAATTCAAATGTTGCTTTCGAATTTTTTTAGATACAAAACGGAATTTTAATTAATCCTGAAAATAAATATTTATTTTACTAAAAATATCCATTGAAATACTTCAATTAACAAGCAAAAATAATGTCTTAATTTCTTTTCTATAATGATATAATAACAAGTCTACATTTATTTTAATTTTTAAAAGATCATTTATGAAAAATTATGGTCCTATAAATGGAAGTGAACAATCGAAAACCGGTAATGATTATTTGAATGAGCTGTTTCAGACTGATGATGAAACAGACGAGGAAAACAATGGACCTAGAGATGACATTTCAAATAGCGACACAGATAATCAACAAACTGAAAGTGTTTCGAGACAAGAAACCTTCGGATTGGAAAAAAGAAGCAGCAAAATTTCTAAGGAAGGAACTCAATTTAAAGAAGAAAGTCGTGATGTTATTCTAAATTTGAATAAAAACGCTCTAAGAAACATTATAATGCTCATTTGCGATGAGGCAGGTTTTCTTATTGAACAAAAATTGGTCAATTTGATTGAACCATTGGAAAAAAATGAAAAATCAATGGTTAAGCTTGACTCGATTTTTAAAGCATTGGGCGTTGAAACTGAAAATGATGTCAAACTTTTGGCTCAATATTTTATCAGTCATAGAAATTATCAGGAACTGGTGAAAAATAAAGCTTTTATTGAGCGAACAAAATCAGAATTGGAAAATGAAAGCACAAAAACCGATGGCAATACGACAAATCGATCTAAAAACGATGAAAAAATGACCATTCCGAATGATAAAATTGAGCTAATTGATCCTAATGAAGTAGTTACTGCTTTGAAAACGTTTCTCAAGTTTCATCACAAGCATGAAAAGTATCACTTTTATTCCCAAATTAATTTTTTTTTATCAATAATTCATTTAAGTCAACAGAAAAAGTTATCCAAGTTTAGATTGGAAAATTTGGACAATAGGGATGACTCGGCAGATGCTGAATATTGGAAAAAATATGAAAATTTAATAAGTCCGAAAAAAGAGAAATTGTGGGATGCCATGTTATACGCTTTGCAGAAATATCAGTAAATTAAAATAAGAATTGATTCATCAAAAATAATTTTATATAATTTTAGTGGAGTTTTGAATAAACGAATTAATTTGATAGATGATAATAAGGCTTTGGCTAATCAAAACATGGAATTGAGAATGCTGTTGGCTCAATACATGCAGTCGAATATCAACCAAGAATTAGAGATTCCTCCTACAAAAATACTTCAAATGGAATACTCGAACTAAATACTAAAACTTAATTACATTTAATTTTTATTTTAACTAAATTAAAAAATAAAGTTAAACATATTTGATTCCATATCTTGAATTTTTTTTTTTCAATTTCAAAAATTTTCCCAGTCGAAACAAAATATTGAATAAGTATGAATCCCATTTCATTTTGTTCTTGCTGTAGAGATTCAAATAGATGCCCAATAGAACAACAAGGCCAGACCAAAAATATCTAAATAAATAGTTATAAAAAATGTTATAAATTTAATGAAATTATGGTATTGTATTTAAAAATTCTGTTTATGTTTTGTTTAGAAGTTTATTGAATAAATTTAAACGACACAATTCATTAAACATCTATGGTTAACATTATTATGTCTGTGAATACTTTATGTATTTTTTTATGCAGTTCTTTCAATTATTACAACACCAAAACTTAGATTTCTACAATTTTACAGTGCTATACTATGTATGCTTCTATTTTTTTTTTAAGGCCAAAAGCTGACATTTATTAATTAAGTTATTATTAAAGAATTTTCTTTATTATATTGTACTATAACCGCGAACCACCAATTCCTAACAGATCCGGAAAATAGTAAAATAAAAATAAATAGATTATAAAAAAAATAAAAAAAAAAGGATTTTACAGTCGAATCTATTATGATGGTATTTTAGATTGTTTTATATTCATTTTAATCGGTCTTTTAAAAATAATCTTAAATTCTAAATCAATCTGTGAATTTTTCTTAAAATAATATTCATATAATTTATTTAATATATAATTCAAAATTTTAGGTCTTCTCGGTTTTGTTATTAAGATTGATAACCAAAACGCTATCATTACAAAAAGATATCTACTTAAAAATAAAGTTAAAAGTTTTATGAAAAAATTTTATCAAAAATAAAATTATGTTATCAAATATAAAATTATGCTTTCATTTTTTAAGTGTCAAAAAATTTATTTATTAAGTTTGAAACAGAATAGTTTTAATTTTAAATAAATTTTGACTCAAAATTTATTTTCTAAAAAAAATTTAGATTATGAATTTGACGCTCAACAAGTCTAAAAACCCAAACTTCTTTTCTCATTAGGTCTCTCCCTTTCTAATGCTTAACTTTAGCATACCAAGATTCGTAGAATTCGAAATTGTATGCTGATTTAAATTGACAATAAGACGAACATCGCAAGTAAAGCAGTTTATTTTTTTGATTCTTTGGAACGCTTTTGTAAACAGGGATCCATCACTTAATTAATCTTTTTACATTAAGGTTTCAAACAAGAGCTGGAAGGCCAAACAAGTACAAATTTAATAATTTTTTGGAAAGTTTTAATTTCTAAACTAACTTTTATGTCAATTATTTCTTTTATATAAATTGAAATTTTTTTCAATAAATTATCTCAAGTTTGTTTTACTATTTTATGTGATCAAAATTGTGAATAAAAATAAAATTATATTATCATTTATGATAACGCTTTGTAATGATAGCGTATCAACCTTGATAACAAAAAATGATATTAACTGATAACAAAACCGAGAAGACCCAATTTTGTTTTCCAATTTATTTGTTTACCTTTAAGAATTTCTCGAACATTTTGAATAGGAAATTTTGAAAACTTGTGATATTTTTTTCCAATTTTAATTATTTAAATTATTTGATAACAATTTTTATCAAAATTAACATGAAATCTTTTACTTTTTTCATTTTAATCATTAAATTTCTATTAATTTGAGATAAAAAATTTTTTTTTCTTGAAACTTACTGCATCGAAAATGGCTTAGCAAAAAGAATAAAAGACAAAACAATAGTAATTGCTTTCCGACATGTAGTCACTTAAAATCAAAATTAATTATTTGAAATTGTGATTTTAGAATACCTGTGACTGCGATTAAAGCACCGAATCGCTTTACTAAAGTTAGTACAACATTAACACCAAAATATCCAACAACAGAATATATTAATATGTACAAATAGGTTTTTTTTGGATTCTTTTAATTTAATTTATTTAAGCAAAAAAATTGGCATTGCTTAGTTAAATTTTTTAGCATTGTGAATTTTGGAACAAAAAGCAAAAACAAAAATTTAAAATTAGAATAGCTTTATTTCTAAGGCTCTAAAAACCGTTCTGCAAAATGTATCAGCTAATACAAGGTATGTATCACTCAAATTTAGTCCGTGTAAAAACTGTGCAATTTATTTTTTAATAATTTTTTAATTAATATCCTTTTTACACCATTGCAGAGTTTTTACACGGACTAAATTTGAGTGATGCAATCCTTGTATCAGTTGATACATTTTGCAGAACGGTTTTTAGAGCCTTAGAAAAAAAGCTATTCTAATTTTAAATTTTTGTTTTTGCTTTTTGTTCCAAAATTCACAATGCTAAAAAATTTAACTGAGCTTTTAAAATATACTTCATTGCTAAATTTTATAGCATCCACCATTCGAAAATTGACGAAAATTTCCCAAAAAAGAATGTAAAAAAATCCTATCGAATATGAATATAATACCATTTCCGTGTTTGATGAATCATTTTCTTTCATTGCTTTTTCTTGTACATTTCCAATCACGGCATCAGCGATCAGAGCTCCCATTACCATCAAAACACCATAAATCTCAAAATTAGGATGCAATTTTGTATCAGCAAGGGTAAAAAAAACAAGGCCCAAAGTCATACATATTACGGCCAATTTGTCAAATAAATTATATTTTTTACCTAAAATTATCATCGATCCTATCATTACTGGAATCAATTTACATGATTTGAACATATTAAAAGTTGGAAAATTTAAATAGGCTACTGCAGTATTTGACAGTCCCATTGTGCACATTGACAAAAATGCTATTAACACATATGTTTTTAAATCTACACTTAAATTATTTAAGATTAAGAATTTCTTAAATAAAAAAAAATGTGTATTCTACTTTCTTCGTAATGCTCTTTTTAATTTGAATTTGTGATTGAGGAGGGATTCAAATAGTGCAAGAATAGAATAAATACCAAACTGAAGAAGAGTTAAGAACATGCTGTAGGGTTTAAAACCAGGTAGCCGAAATATCAATTCATGCATGTAGCCTTGGACTAAATGAAATGCAAATACTGTTACAGATAAAAGAATAAATTGACTTGATTTTGAACACCGGGTTAAGTCAAAAAATAAACATTTGACTTGACTCTCAACAAACATGCTAAATTTATTTATTTAATTTTAAGATTAATTTAATGAAATATTTCATTTAGAATTTTTAGTTCTAAATTTTGGATTAAATTTGAAAAAAAATTCTTTTGTAAAAAAATGAATAATTTATTATTGGTTTGGAAAATTTAGACCATACTGTCGGCTGATTCGAATTTTTGAAGATTTTTTTGTTTTTTGAAATAATGATAATAGTAGGATTTTAGTTTTTCTTCAAATTGTTGATGATTTTTGCTCAACAGATTCAAGTAGATGCCAATCAAAACCAACAAGCCAGACCACAAGTATCTGTTTGATTAAGAATTTAATTAATTTTATTCTTTTAATAGTTAAATAGAAGTATTTGTCTCTTACTGATAAGTAAATGGTTTGGCAAAAAAAATAAAAGATAAAATTATGGTAACAGCTTTTCTGCATGTAGTAACTTAAAAAATTTAATTAAAATTCTAAATCTAAAATTTAAAAAAACTGGTACTCGTTACTGCAAGTAAGGCACCAAACTGTTTAACCAAATGAAGAACAATGTTAATACCAGCATATCCAGACAAGGATAAAATAAGCGTATATCCAAATGTCTCAATTGGATGCTTTAAAAATGATATTAGATTTGGTCAAAAATAAATTTTAATTTTTTTACTTGGAACCAAAATTTCAGAGCGCCAATTATATTTCCAAAGAATATTTGTCCGATTAGAATATAAACAAAACCAATTGAATAAGAATATAAAACAACTTCAATATTAGAAGCATTGTGACCCTTCATTTGCTTTTCTTGAACATTGCCAATGGCTGCATCCGCACACAAAGCACCAGATATGAGCAAAACGCCATAAAAATTAAAATTTGGTCTAACTTTTACATCAGCTAAAGTAAAAAATATCAGTCCCATACTCATAGCAATACTCGCACTAACATCATATTTGTTAAATCGTTTATTCTGTATAACTATGCCTCCAATCAGTACTGGTATTAGCTTGCAACATTTGAACATTACTTGAGTCGGATAGTTAAGGAAAGGTACAGAAGCATTGGATAAGCCCATTGTGGCTACTGTCAAAAATCCCAGCAGAAGATAATTTTTGAAAGGAATTCTTTAAATTTAGCCATCAAATATCAAATGATAAAATTTTTTATCTAAAAATTACTTTCTATGTATATCATTTCTGAGAGCTGATTCACCAAGAGCAAATACTGAGTACAACAAAAATTGTATGAGAGTAAAAAACCAAGAGAATTCTTCAAAGCCTGGCAACCTAAATACCAGTTCCAATAAATATCCGTAAAGTAGAAAAAAAATCAAAGTAATCAATGTAAGAGCTATAAAGAGCGACTTTCGATCTAGGACAGCCAAATTGAAACAGAAAAAATTTACTCGCTCATTTGCTTTGGGACGTGACATTTTTACTATTTGCTTAATTTTTAATAAATTATTTCTGATTAGTTTCAGAAATTTTTTTCTTTTTAGTTTTATAATTTTTTTAATTTATTATAATTATAGAATAAAATTCAATTGCATTTCTACTATATGAGCTAAAAAATAGTTTTTTAAATTATAGACGAGATTTTCAGTAAAAATATTTTTGTTTTGTATTTTCAAGAGAGTTTAAGAGAATATATTGTTAAAAATAAAATATTTTTTGCACCAAGTTTTCAGGTGGTAAACCAATCTTTAAGAAATTATAAATTATTTTGTTAAGTCAGTAACAAACAAGTAGTTACAATTTTTTTGAAATACAATTGATTTAAATTGTTTTGAATTTATTTTTACTTTCATTAGTTTAAATTGATTACAATTATTATTAATTAATAATTTCGCAAAATAAAATTTTTGATCAAATTTCATTTTTCAAAAATGATTTAAAACATTTTAAATGCGCAACTTAATTTAATCGTAGATTTTTAAATGTTTGTAACATTAAAATGCTTTATTTTAGGTTTTTTGAAAAAAGGATTGTAATTTCTAAAAATTCATTGAAATTTAATTGCGTATTTAAACTGTTTTGATCATTTTAAAAAATGAAATTTGATCAAAAATTTTACTTTTCCTTAAATTTAATTAACTGTTTAAATATTATTATAAAAAGATAACAAAAAAAATTTTTGAATTTTTACAATTGATATCTCCATTCACTGTTTAAATTTAAAAATTTTTCTAATAATATTTTTTATTTTTCCAGTTTTGTCAAATTTCATACAAATATACAAAGTTTCGACCACGTCGATAAAGTTATCAAATAAAAAAAATTTATTAGCAAAAAAATATAATAAATTGAAAATTAGAGCCATTTTTGAGATTATTAAAATTAAATTGTATTTTTCAAAGATAATTAATTTCTTAAAAATTCAATTTTTTTATTTTTAGGGAACTGACCATTATTATTTTTGTTGAAAGTTCAAAAAATTTGTCAAATAAGTAATATTCACAAAAATATTTATTTAATTTAAATTTTTGAAATAACTCAAAAACTTAACTTCCTATTCGTTCAGAAGTAAACAAATTTTTTGTAATTTGATTAAATTCTTATACATAAATAGTGGGCCTTAATTTTTTAAAATTATAAAAAAAATTGAATTTTAAATAAATTAAATATCTTTAAAAAATACATGTTAAAATTTTTTAAAAAAAAATGATACTCTCGAAATTTTTAAAGTTTGGGGGAAAGTATTTTAGATAAATCAAAATTTACCTAAAAAAATGCTGCAACATATTTTTTGGCAAAAAATATATTTTCTTGTGCAAAAAAATATACAAATTAAGACATCAATATGATTTTAATTGATTATTGATTTGATTTTCTTAAAAAAAAAAGAAACTAAAAACTTTATTTCAGATTAAAAAGATGCAACAAAGTATGTTACACTACTTTTTTAGTAAATTTTAATTTATCAAAATAGGAATAATTTTGTTTTGTTTGTATTCAAATTTCACAATGCTCAGGTTAACGAATCATTTAAATTTTGAAACCAAGTCTAAAATATAAATTTATGTTTTTGAAAATCGAAATTTTGAATGCTTAAATTTAGCATTTATCTAAGAGAATAATACAGATAATACTCTTTTTGAAGTTCAACGAATTCTTTATTCAAATCTTTAATATTTAATAAAATTATTCTAATAGTTTTTAAACTAACCTTATCAATTTATTTTCCTTTCCTCTTCTCCAATTTTCTTCTTCCTTTTCTACTTCCTTTGAATCTTCTAATAGATGATCTCAGTTTTTAATTTTTAATAATAATATCAATAAAAATTTTTTAACACTTGAAAATTCCCAAAAGTCAGTAAAACTAAGGTAAAATTAATTACTGATAAGCTTTATTCTGCAATAATTCGTGAATTGAGAAAAAATTAATAAAATACTGAAAATATTTTAATACCAGAATGCTTAGTCTAGATCTTCGTTTCGGATCGTATTTAAGTTTGGTTAAACAAAATCCAGCTTTTGGCTTTTACTAGTCAAAATATGGAATATTTTAAGAAATAAAAATTTAAATAAAATAGTATTTAAAAACTTTTTTATTTCAAATAAATTTTATTCATAAATTTATTCAAAATAATTTTCAATAAAATGATAATACTCTTTTTGAAGTTCAACGAATTCTTTATTCAAATCCTTAAGGAACAAAAGCCTCAAATACTGATCAGGTGTTGCAGGATCAACTTGGTATTTTAACTTCAATTTTGTAATAACTGATCTAGCACTTAAATTTAATGAGCCAAGCGTTTCGCGTGGATTTTTTAGATATTTTCCAAATTCATTGCATCCTAATAGATTAATTTATTTAAATAAAAAATACGAATAGAAAAAAGCATGCTTACTAGAAAGAACATCAATAGACTTATCCAAAACTTCTTTACATGAGTCAACGCTTAGTTCCCAATTGGCTTTATTTATTAGATTTCTAAATGCCTTAAGCAATATTGAAAAATATTTTTCACTTGATTCATGATTAAGCTCAACTGACATGTTATTATTAGAGTCATCTGTTTGAGAAATAAATCTGACTATTTCAGCATAGTTCCAATAAACTTGCCATTCAGTTACCACCAAAGATGAAATGCGACCAAATAACTCTAAAATTTTTTTCTTATACTTAAAGATTGAATCATTATAAGCATCATTAACTTTGTTCTCAAAAGCCGAGCAAAAAGCTTTCAGAACATCTACATCAACATATTTTTGTTTTAAATCCAATAATCGGTTATATGCTTTAATAGCCTCGTTAAAGTACCCACAATCAATACTTGTCTAGAAAATATCAAAAAACAATTTTTTTTTTTAATGCTGATTCTTACCCAAAGATAATTTTCCCAAATTTTCCAATTTTCATAATCAAATTTTATTGCTTCTTGAAATACAAAATGAGCTTTTTCTTTTTGACCAAGTTTAGTGTAAGAAGCAGCCAAATTGTTCCATGTTTCATGATTCTGGTAAAAATTAGTCAATCTGTTCTCATTAGAATACAAAAAATACTTCTGGGTCTAAATTTGTGCACACTCTAAACGCTTTAACGGCAGTTTCCCACTTTTCGGATCTAAAAGCTGCATTTCCAAGCATGAACCAGGCATCATACTTAAAAAAATAAGAATTTCTCATACCAAATTTTTAAAATATTCAAGTTTGTATTTTTTTATCGTCATATTAAAAACTATCTCAATAATTCTCTTTTGCTTATCTTAGCTCTAAAAAGAATTTTCACTATCCAAAATTTTTTCAATTTAAAAATAATTTAATTCAACAAATTTAAAAAAATATATAATAAATAATTTCCATTGTGATTTACTTGCAAGTAATTGATTCCGAGTGATTTTTCAAAGTTAACTATAGCTTCATCATACTTAATTAAAAAAACTATTTATTTAAAGTTAGGAAGAAAATCTGTTTACTTTTTGCAAATAAAATAAATGCTTAGCCAAAACTCTAAAGGCTCTGGCCGATCTTCCTTTTGAAATATCAATAGCCTTATAAAAATACTCCAAATTCCTGGTGACTTCACCCAAAGAGCAATACAAATCAGATGTTTCCTTGATCTCAAGCTGTTTACGTATCAATTGTTCTGCCTTTATTTTGTTTTAGTTTTTTTTTACATTTTTTATTAATATTATTACTTGATCTCGTTTATCAAGTGTTATCAAACATTTGATAGCGTCGTCCCACATTTTTAGACTTGTATAAATCTCCAAACTGCTATTTATGAGTCCAAGTTGCATATAAAATTTGCACAAATCTTGCTTAAAAATTAAATTTAAATTAAAAAAATATGAAAGAAATTTTAGATTTTGTTTAACTAACCAGTACAGCCCAAAATGACTGATAGGCAATGGAATAAAAATACTGGTATCTGAATTTAGCTTCAGGTTTTTCATTTGGTTGACGATAGTGGTCCACCAAATTCTTAGAAAAAATTTGAGTTTAACTTCATTTATTCAATTAAATATTCTAACCTCTAATTGTTGAAGAGAGCGCTCCATTCTTCTCACACTGTCAATTTCAAGTTTGGTTCTCATAAGCAATGTACTAGCCTGAACGCACCAATTGGTAGGGTTTGACAAAATAAGCTATAAATTCATAAAAAGAATAAATAACAAAAATAAAATAAAACTTTTTATCAAACTAACTTCTATTAATGAACTCATTTCTTCTTTAGTTAGTTCATGCTTTGGATTATTTTTATAAAAATCGAACATTGAACAAAATAGAACAACTTGTTCCAATTGAGAAATAACTTTACGACTATCTTCTAATTCTTTTTCTTGTTCAGGATTTGATATTTTGATTCTATTCAAAACAGTGTCATCATTTAAGGCAAAATCTTTTGGTAGCTCATGCGAATTTAAATCGTTGTTTAAATAATTCAAGTTCGTAAGTTCCATATTTTGTTGAATGCTGTGGTCATTTTTAACTTTAGCAAATAGCTGCGCCAAGTCTTTTTGCTGGTATTTGGTTCTTTTGCCAAAAACTCCCACTAATTCAATATCTAAATTGGCTAATTTTATTGCTTTTTTAAAGCATTCTTGACCCATTGTCCAATTATAGCTTTGATAATAAAGTTGAGCCACTTCGAGATTGTAAACAATTGTAGCCACTCTTTAAAAATCAATTAAAAAATAATAAAAATTAAATTTTGAATAAGTCTTAAAAAAAATTATTAAGAAATCAATTATAGAAAAAAAATTCTAATCTTAATTTTTTAATAAATTTTGACTCAATAATTATTGATATTGTTAGAACCTCGCTTAGAGTCCTACTAAAACACTGATCCCCAATTAATCATTAATATATCATTTAGTTAGAGAAAATTTCTAAGAAAATGAAATATTATAATTTTAAAAATATTTTTGCTTGATAAAAAAGTGCGGGTTAGTGTTTATGATTTATGAAATAGTTTATATTTTCCTGCTTCGTATTTTTTTAATTCATTCTCAGTAATTGTATTTATAAATATTTCTTAATAGGAAAAAAAATTTAATTTGTTAAACTAAAAAAGACTAAAATTAATCAGTTTAAATGAATTAATGAATGATGAGATCAAACAGTGAATAAGGTAAAAAAAGTAAATCAATAGACCAAACAATATAAAAAAATTTTATCAGAAAAATTTTTACAATTTTTACAAAAACAGAGCTTATTGTTTATGAATAATATGCCTAGCCAAAGCTGCAATTGGCAAAGAAGGATCATCAACAGTCCTTAATTTTTTAGATGAAAATTTTATATTAACTTAATTTTTTTTCTCAATGAGCACAAATCAATAAGAATATTGTGAATTAGAAAAAAAATTACCTTGAAATTTTTTCTCCATGAATTTTTTCTAAGCTAAAATCGGAATCTGGATCAAAAAATTTGTTAGTTTTTATCAAAATATTTTCTAGCATTTCCTTCAAAGTTGAAGATTTTTCCTCAAATAGTTGTTGATACAATAGAATTAGTCGTAGAGCCCACCAACTTGACAAGCTATTTCGATTAGATATTTTTTCATAATTATCCAAAAGTATTATCTTTGGCAATAAAAGTAAATGAGAACACTTTACTATTTGAAATAAGGTTTCACCATCTAAATTCAACAATCCACGGCTGGTTTCTTGATATTTTTCAAATTCCTAAAAAGATTAAATACATTTTAACTTTAGTTAAAAAAATTACTTGGCTATTCAAGTCAAAATGTTTTATTAAATTTAAGACAATTAAAGAATCGTTTGGATTATTTAAGTCTAATTTTTTGATTTCTGATGTTAGAGTTGAAAACTGAACTGGTACTGGACCCAACCAGTTAATAAGAGCAAAAGTCTGAAGACAAGAAATCGACACTGAAAGCACATCATTAAAGTCAGAGTCGTCAATTTTTTTAGTAACAAAATTTTTTAATTCTTTCATTAAATTCTCATTGTCAGAATTTTGAGAAAATATTTTCTTCGAAAAGGTCACAAATTCATCATAAAGTGGAATATTTGTTAGCACGTTTAAATGATTATTTTGAGCTAATTTTGCGTACAGCTTGTTTTGTCGAAAATCATCATTTTCTTTAAAATCAACTTCACAAATTAGGGAAAGCATTTTGCTAATTTGAAAAATTAAAAATTTTTAAAATAATTTTGTTTAATTGAGTAAGGAGATTGATTTCCTTTATTTCTAGAAAAAAATATCTTTATTCTATATTAAGAGACTATTTTGGTTTATTTTACATATTATTCATAAATTGCATGAGAAAATGTATCATTTGTTTTAACACTAAATGGCAATTTAAATTCTTTTACATCGAATTGAATATTTTTTTCTTTAGCTTCTTGTATAAGCATTTCTTTTAGCAATGGAGGTAGGTCGACAAACTTAGAAACTTTGGTTGGTTCTCGCCACTTTTTGCCTACCGGTAAAGTTCTATCCAAGAAAAAATTTTCTTCTTCTTTAGGTACAAGCTGGAAGTCTTCTTTATGGCCTGGTATTTCCATATTACCGTAATGACCGCCTCTGAAAACAACATCAGCTTTAAAGATTCCACGTCTTAGATACTCATCGGACATGTCAGCCTGAAATTCAGTCAATACATAATAGGTTACCTCTAATTTGAAATCTTATTTAAGAGCATCTTTAAAATTAAAAATCAATTACCAGGATATCTTTTGTATGTGTCTCGAATAAACATGCGGCCGATACCAAAATTTTTTAGCTTTAGACAAATTTGTGGCAGTGATTTTCCAATGAAACGACCTGCTCTTCCAACATACTCTATTTTGGACATTTTTGAATGATTACAATATATTCTCTTGAAATCGAGCTTTTAAAACAAGTGTTATTATACGTTTATTAAATTTAATCATGTTTTTTTTTAAAATAGATTTCAAAAAAATCTTAACATTTTTTTTTTGTTTTTCTGTTCGAGTATAAGCCTCTGAATAAGAAAAGAATATAAAAATAAAAGTAAAAATTAAAAATATTTTAAATTTTGGATAAGATTTGTTTATTTAATAAATGAGAAATTTTTTTATTAAGAGAAGCAAAAATAATAATTAATGAATTTTATAGTAATAAAATACATTTTACAATTTTTTACTTAATTGTAAAATGGATATTTAACTGTCCATTATTCTTATTTCAATTTTTTCATGGGACTTAAACTTTAATTTAATTAAAATAAATAGTAAGGCTATTAAAGGTGTTGTGAAAATAAATAAATAAGATATTATAAAATGATTTTAAGAGTCAGAAAATTTTTGTATAATTAAGTAGTAGCTAGGAGTAGGATTCGTGACAAATCTTGAATCGAATCCTCTTTGGTACGAGCCTATAAGACAATAGAACTGTATAATCTAAGGCATTACGAAGGAAATTTCTAAAAGATTGCTTAATCAGTGATCAATTTTACTAATATTTAGTTTATTTTCTGCTTCATAGAATAATGACTGAGAGTAGGTTTTGAGATCAAGTTTTAGAATGTGTCTTACAGCAGTATTTTGAATAACTTGTTACTTTTGTAAACCTGATTCAGAAAACGAGTTAAAAAATGGAAAATTACAATCTAGAAATGAGCCGAAAAGTGCCATGTAAAGACTAGTTTGTTTATTATGACTGAGCTTCCAATTTTCTGAAGACAAAATTTTTTTTTTTATATTGAGTCTATTCATGCATTTAGCCTTTCCTTTTTATATTTGTTCATAAAAGCAAAGATTTCTATCAAAGTACAGACCTAGAAATTTATCGGTTTTAGAATAGGGAATAGTTTTGTTTAAATAACTTAAGCCAAAAGATATTATTAAATCTCTTATTTAATAAAAATTAAAAAAAATCCAAAAAAAAGTGCAGCATATTTTTTTGCACCTTTTTTACATAAAATATTTTTTCTTATGCAAAAAAAGGACAAAAAATAAAACATCAATACAGTTTAAATTTATTAATAATTTGACTTATTTATATAAAAGAAAACAAAGTTTTCAAAAGTTGACTGAAGAAGCTCACTCTCGACAGTCTTTATATAAACTATAATAATAAATAAAATTTTAGATAAAAATCCGATCCCATATGGAATTTAAAAACTTTTTCATTTCATTCTCTTTCACTTTTCTTCAATATAATCAGACACAAACTCACTATCCCCAATTGTTAAGTCCGAATAAACTATATTTTGAACTTGAAGTATTAAAGTTTTGATTAGTGTAAAGCATGGAAGAACTAGAGTTGCTAACTTTTGCATTAAAATAAATTTTCAAATTTCCGGGAATAAACTACATCTTCTGATAGTTTATTCATATTTAAATCAAACAAATATTCTTCCTTTTTAGATAAATTGAAATTTTGTAAAAAAAAAAAACACAAAGTATGTTACACTTTGTTGAAGGAAATTTTTGAATTTTTTTTTATCTTTTAATTTAGCAAAAAAGAAAAAAAATTTTGTTCGATTTGTATTTCAATTTCACAATTACATGAAACATGAAAAATTAAATTTTTATTTTTCTAATTTAAATTTATGATGATTCTACAAAAGAATTCGTCTTTGGGCTTCTTCTTTATGTAATTCTGATGAACAATGTATCCGAATCACTATTAAATGATAAATAAATATTTGCTAGTGATATAAAAATTACTTATGATATAAATTTTTATTACAACGTAATATTGAAACAGCTTAAAGTTGAGCCACTGATTAAAATATTGATGACAAAAGTAAAATAATGCATGCTTGGGATAAAAATTCTGATCATTCAATATCCAGATTTTAACAAATATGCTACAGGGGCGTCAGAGGAAAAAAATGGATTTGAGAGTATTTTTTTAAGCAGCAAATATAGATATAAATTGCAATAAATTTAAAATTTTATTTTTGTTAATAATTTCATTTGTAGTAAAAAAAAAATTAAAAATTTTAAAAAAATTTAAACAAATATTTATTTATTTTATTTTATAATTCAGTGATGTCATCATTCGAACTATCCAAAATAATTTCATCACTTTTATTTAGTTTTTCTTGACTGGTAATGGTTTGAAAATTGCCTAAATTTTCGATAGTCGTTTTTTTCATATACACATCTTCATTTACATCATTTTCCGACTTATAATGACAATATTTATACTCACAATTAATTAAATGTTCAGCTACTCTATTTCCCGTGTTTGAATTAGATTTGTTGTCTTTTTTCGAATTCAACTGAAACCCACATGGACAGTTGTATTCTTCGAGTGGAATTTTTTGAGATTTATTCCACAACGCAATTCTTTTTCTAACTAAATGACCATGCAAATGAAACTCGAATGCTCTTGAACAGCTTGTATTGTACTTACACTGATGACATTCATATTCTGTCCTAAAAAGCATAAATTAGAGTAAAATTAATTAATTTGGATCTATTTTAAGATAAATTAGAATCTATTAAGATCAATTCGAAATATGGAGCGAATAATTTATATTTTAATCAATTTTTTTTTACTTAAAAGTTTTAACATATTAAATGCAGATAATTTAAAAACAACAGTCACTTCAGAATTCAAACTTTTTGAGCCTGTTGAAGATTTTTCTCGACTAGATCAACTAGAAAATAAAAAAATACAGTTGAACGCTTCTATTTTGACAGTTAATGCTCAAATTGGAGACAATATTGTCTTAAAATGCAAAAGAAAAGGGAAAAAGTATCAAATTTTCTGGTTCAAATATGCTGTTAATATTGTATTTCTAAATAACAATACTTTTTATAATCGAATAAAGACTAATAGAGATTTTTTTTTGATTAAAAATTTTGAAATCCAAGATTCTGGCATTTATTTTTGCATTCAAAGCAAATTTTTTGAAAACTTTCAAAATAATTCTGAATCATTGAATAATTTCATCAAAGACTTGCTCAAAAATGATAGAATTTTTAGACTTGAATATCTCATTACAGAATTTCAATCATTTAAGAGAGTATATTCTTCTACATTAAATAATCAGAATTCACTTGATAAAAATTCAGAAACTGAGCCTAGTACTTTTATGGACAAATATTTAGAGATCTTCTATGAATGGAGTGATTGGACTCAGTGTAGTGGTAGCTGTGAAAGTGAAAAAAAATTAGGTCTTAAGTCTCAAAGAGGAAATTGTCTAGTGCGAGTGAGAAATGTGACTGAAAATATTAATAATTCTCTATTAATGCGTCTAAGTCAGATTTTTGGAAAAAATGGTTGGTCATGCTATTTAAGCATACATCATTCATTTTTATCTTTTAAATATTTGACGGAATATCAGCTCAAAGATTATATCAAATATCAAAATTGTACCATAAACTGCTTGAATAAAAATGAATTGTTAAAAAATGAAGTATTTTTTTTTAATTTTGTTTTAAATATTTAATTTAATCTAATTTATATTTTAAAGATTGAAAGAATGTTCAACAAAAAAAATGAAGAAAAAATTGTAAAGAAAAAATTTCAGAATATTGACATATCTCAAATTTTAAAAGTACCAATTGTGGACATTAAAGGATTTAAAAGTCAGAAACTTGTTATTAGTTGTTTAGAATATACGAATGGAATTGATATTGAGATAAAATGGACTAAAAATGATGATCTTATAGAACATAGTGCTTTAAATGAGTTCAATCAGTTGGTATTCAAAAAATTAAAGTATTCAGACAGTGGAAGATTTGATTGCTACTTAAATAATAAACGAGTAATTCAGTATAATTTGAGGATAAAGTCAAAAACTGAAACAAGAAATTATTCAAAAGAACTTGATAAATACACTGATTTAATTATAAAAATAATATTGATCATTTGTATTTTACTTATTTTGCAAATAATCTTTAATATTATTTATAGTTTGCTTTTGGAAAGAAAAAGAATTGATGTTTTGAAAAATTCAAAAAATTTTGATAACTTAACTAAATTTTTGCGGATCAATTTGGAAATTTTGGATAATGATTACTTGAATAAAATAGAAGAGATACGAAATATGGCTTATGAAGATAGCGAATCAATAGAAGATGATGAGAGTGTATTAAATGACACTTAAAAACCCTAGCTTTGATCTACTTTTCATTAACTTAAAACAAAAATTAAATAAAAATTTAAAAGATTAAAAGATTTTATTAGGTATTTTAATATGCTTAAAAAATACATGAAAAGATGAAGAAAATTTTTGTAATTAAGAAAAATATTTCATTAGACATAGAAAATACTTGAATTCTTAATTTTTTCTTCGAAGACGGATCAATAAACCAGTTCTTATTATGAAAGAACTATATTATCCTATTAAAAATCTTGATTTAAATTTCAACTTAAATAACAGACTTTTTTTCATTTTCAAAATTTTATTTTAGACATAAAAATACTTTTAAAGGTAAATTAAAAAAATAAAATTTTCAAATTTTAATGAAATTTTCATTATCTTTTTAAACATTGATATGATAATTATAAAAATTAACAATAAATTATTTAAATCACTTCAAATGCAAATTAATAGGTATCAAAGTAAATGATTTAATTTCATTTTTCAAATTTTTCCGAAAAATTCAAATGAGCAATTCAATTGATTTTTAGAAGAGATTTAAAGATATTTTTTACATTTCAAAACCTTATTTTCTATAATTTGAAAAAGGATTGGTACAGTGCCGTAAATTAACTTGTCACATCATATGATCTCGCATCACAATTTTAAAATAAATTTCTATATAATTTTTTTCCTCATACAGTAAAGTACAGTTATAACGAATTATTTTTTGACAATTTTCAATGAAATTGTATTCGTTTATTACGAAAATATTAAAAAACATATGTGAAATTTTGGTTTCTTAATTTTTTATAATATTTCAAGATTACCGTAAATTTATGATGCAAAATAGAATTGCAAAAATCGACAGTATGGGTGCTTTCTAATTAGAAAAAGAAATCGACTTGTAGGATTGCATTAAAATAGTTACACAAGCCTGGAAAATTTTTTAATGTACATCGATTGAAAACTGTTTTTAAAAGGCAGGTTTCAAAATCAAAGATCTATTGATACCAATTTCGAGTAAAGAAAACGAAGATGAAGACAAAGTGGAAATAGAAAAAATAATGGAAACATTTTCAACAATTTCGATTTATTCGAACGGACGTTTCTTTTCAAGATTATTTTGAAAATGATAATCAATTAGCTGTAAATCAAGAAAAAACCAGACTTGAGCAAAATACAAAAAAAAAGTCATTTTAAAGTCTTTTCAAAGTCAAGTCACTGACTTGGTATTTTAACTTGACTTGAATTTTTTTTTTCGAAAAAAAATTAGTATTAATTACATTTAATATTGTACTTTATGACTTTTGAACAGCTTAGGTTCAATTGAGAATGAAATCTTGGGTCTAATGGCTAAACAAAAAACCGTTTTCGATTAATTTAAAAAATAAAAATATATTTTTTTTTCATTTTTATCATTATTAGTTCTTTTTTAATACCTTTTAACACTCAAAGACCGGATGAATTTTTTGATCCTTTTATTTGAATCTTATTTATACTTTTTTTTCAATGAAAATAAAATTATTTTATATTATAAAATATAATCATTTTATAATGTTTTTGATTTAAGATATGGTTAAAAAAAAATGGGTCTTGTCCAATATGTGATCACTTGATCACAAAAAAAGTGATCTTTTTAATAATGCTGGTTTTGTGAACAAGACTGATCACCAAATCGATTATCACACAATATGTGATTAAATGATTGATCACGATAATTTTAATACTGATCACTAAAAATGTATTACTGATCACGCTTGAATAAAATTCAAACTTAACTAAAAAAATGTTTTATGAACAAGACTGATCCAAATCGATTAAGGAAAAAAATTGAATCAACTGTCTTTAAAACAGTCAACTCGGCAGCCCAAGATCGAATAACAGCCAAAATTACACGATCGGCTTTTTAAACAATGAAAAAAAACAGGCTTCAAAGATTGATTTAAATGTTCCACAAGAACTACATCGCCATGAAATAATGATATTCTTGGCATTGGTAGATCTTTTTCTTTCCTTTAAACTCATTACTCTACCAAATTTTTTGCAGTAAGATTACTAAGCCAATCTTAGCTTTTTACCAAGAAAAGTTTATATTTTAATGATCAATATATAATATATAAAATAAAGATAAATTTGATCACATATTGTGTAATCAAAAAATTTTTTTTATAAAACTTTAAATGAAACTTTGATCACAAAAATAAAAACATTGATCACATAAATAAAAATATTGATCACAAAAGTTTTTTCCTTAATTCCAATTTTTATTTTTTTGATCACATATTGTGTGATCATCGATTTGGTGATCAGTATTGTTCACAAAACCAGCATTATTAAAAAGATCACATTTTTTGTGATCAAGTGATCACATATTGGACAAGACCCCAAGTTCACAAGATCTGGTAGAAGTCAATCGATAAATACCGAGCTGTATATGGGTGGTTCTTGTGATAGAAGACGACTGTGCTTTGTTGAGGAAGAGAAAGACCTAGGTGTTACGCTTTCTCGTAACCTGAAGTTCTCGACTCATTTAAAAATTCAGATTAACAAAGCTACTGCAGTACTCGGTCAATTAAGAAGAACGTTCAAGTTCTGGACGACTGAGACCTTCAAGACTCTATACTGCGCATACGTAAGACCTCATCTCGAATATGCATCAGTTGTCTGGGCAAATCCCAGTAAGAAAGATACAAGCGCCATCGAGAAGGTCCAAAGAAGAGCTACAAAACTAGTACCAAGAATTAGAAATTGGCCCTGCGAAGACCCACTTGCTGTCCTGTGCCTAGATACGCTCCAAGAGCGTCGTATAAGAGGCGACATGATCCAATTCTTTAAACTCAGCAAAGGATTAAATCAGATTAGTTGGACAGTACCTCCTGTGAACATGTAACTCACTGTCTCAAACTGGGCCTGCTCAGGGAATCAGAGGGCACTTGAGAAGAATCTCTGGCCAATCCTCTAACCACTGCTTGCAAAAAATTAACTTCTTTACAAACAGAGTCGTGAACGAATGGAATGGGCTACCCCGGGAAGTAATCGAAGTTTTTACAGTCAATCAATTCAAAAATAGATACGAAGCATACAAGCACAATAAGAAGAAATTCTCTCAATCAAATAAAAGCAATAGCAGTTAAATTTTTATAGAATTAATCGTATTTAAATTATCCTGAATTTGTCTTAGCCGTAACTCTCTCACACTTATATAAACCATAGCTGTTTCCCTAGTAAAACATCTTCGCAAGCCTGCTTGCCGTAGCTTATTATTTTTATTATTATTATTATTAAATATTTTAAAAATTAATTATAATTAAATATATGAATATGCGAATTCGCACAAGCTAAAATAAAATAAAAATTAAAAAGAAACTTTTTATTTAAATTTTCTTATAATCCTCTTAATTCTTTTTCCCTTTTTTTTTACTTTCAAAAAGCTTAATTACGGAATCTAGAAGATCCTTTACATTTTCATAGCCTTCTTTTTTTGATCAAATCACTTATTCCATTTTATGAAGTCTTTTTTTCATTCTCGATATCTTGATTATTAATTTTATTAATTTTTGAATAAAAATAAAATGCACAGATTACAAAAATAAAATATATTAGGCCTAGGTAAACCTTTTTTATTGTTTGTTGAATTATCAAAATTAGACGCTAAATAAAATAAAGTATTTCATTTTTATAGTAAAAGATTTAGTTAAAAAATTTTAATCAGAAATCAAGATAAATATCAAATTGAAATATTAAACGGTTTTAGAATTAAATAAGTCAAAAAATCGTTATAATAATCGATATAATTTAATTTACTTTTTAATGTAAAACAACACTATTTTTTTTATCATAAAAATTTTGCAAAGGTGCCAAAAATCAAAACTCGAGAGCCAGCCTCGACTTTATAATTTAGATTTTGTTACCACTAAAGGTTTAACAGACTTAAATCTTATTTCACACATTTTTATAATAATTTTTGATAACAGTTAGATTTATTTCTCAAATTTTTTTTAATAGAATTTTTTAAAATCTTCAAAATAAAAATAGTACTTAATTTTTTTAAATTAAATCTTCTCTTTTCATTGTAAAGAATCAAAATGTAAATACCTGTAATGAGATTTTAGATCACTATCGCCGCATTCAATGCATTTGAATTGAGTCTTAGCGCAGCTAAATTTTAAACTGCCATAGATTAAAGCATTTAAATTTTGACTATTTGGCGAATCTTTTTCAGAAATTTGTTTATCTAAAATTAAATTTGTCGATCTAAATCGCCTTCTTTGCATATTGGGACGTACATTTGTTTGCTTAAGAGCTTTTTGCTTTTTTTTATAGACAGCAGGCTCTTCAACTAGAGGACTGTTGGGTTCTTCTTTCAATTCATCTGACTTTGCTTCGGACAAATCATTCTTAGCTATTTTAAGGCTCTGTGCCTTTTTAATCAAATTGGAATATTCACTGGTTTTTTTTTTAGCCTTTATTCTACTCTCAGCTTTTATTTTATCTTTAAGAGTATCGTCTAATTTTACTTCATTTTCTAGTTCGTCCAACTTGACAAAATCTTCTTCGGACACCTCGTTTTCGGACTCATTTCTAGTCTCGTTTAAAGTGCGCTTTCTTTTGCGTAAGTTCAATTGAGCACTAGATTTTGGATCGGATTCGGATACTTTTCCAGTTTTGTTTAAGAATCGCTTATTCAAATCTTTTTCTGCGCTTATTAAATCTAGCTCAATTTTTTCGTCATAATCTTCTTTATTATCCTCATCAGAGCTTTTGTCTTCATTGATAATAATTGAATTATGATCAAACATCATGTGTTCTTTCATGTGTCGTATGTGCAGGATGCATTTAGTGCAGTGTTTACATTTAGAGGGAATAATTTGATCATTTTCATGTTTGTTAAAGTGAGTTATTAAATGTGAATAGAAAATGTTACATTGTACATGACCAAGTTTTTTATTGAAGGGTAAAACAAGACTTTTGAGACAATAGGGACAAAAATGCCGTAGAGTGTTTGTATGTTCTTTTTTAATGTGGTAAATAGCGTCCGCATAGAACGAGGTCCTAAAGCCGCATGCATCACAGCGGTACGGCATCTCTTGTTCCGAATGATATTTATTTAAGTGTTCGATCAAGTCCGTAAGTTTGTCATGCTGCTTTTCACATATTCGACATTTGTATTCGCATAATTGTTTCATGTGTGCAGAGTCCAAGTGCTTAATTAGTTGAAAGGGATTGTTGAATTGGGTTTCACAAACTCCGCATGTTGTGGTAACGGCGTCGAATGGTGATATGTAAATATTCTGATCAGCTGATAGGTCATTACTTTCTAAATGAGAACAAATGTGTGATGTTAGTTCAATGTTATTTTCCAATATCAAATCGCATATGTTACACTAACAAAAAAAATTTTTATAATAAATAAATTTTTAAAAAAATTATTGAATTATATCAGGGAAGATTATATTAATATTAGAAATAGCTACTTGAATATTAATTATAAAAAATGATAATTCAACACTCAAATTTCAGAGGGGTCTTTTGAACCCCTTTTGTTACTTCCTTTCTTTATTAAATTAATTTTATTTCAATATTTTACTAGTTTAAAAATTATATTTTTTTCAAGTTAAATTAAATATGCAAAATTTTCACATCCTTAACAGACTGTGTCAGTTGGCACTTTAATGCATTAACAGAACTAGTTTTTAACTTTTGGAAAAAAAAGTATTTTATTATGCTTTTTTTGAACCAAATTTCACATATGTGAAATTATTAAATTTTAATTTTGTATGAAAATTTAAAGGGCTATTATAATGTTATAATGTAATGCACCTATTTATAGATTGGCTATTTAAGAAAACACTACATGACATTACATGAATAGCGAATCTTGCTATTCAAGATTGGCTATTCATGTAATGTTAATCTACCTCTTTTGAAAATTCCATAAAATCTTGCAAATAAGTGTCCGCCTTAGTCCTTTTTTTTACAACGAAACAACATCCCATATGCTTCATTTTTTTTCTTTTAGGAGAGTAGTTATCTATCATCTAGATGCATGGTTTGGGAAAAAAAAGAAGCGACTGCTATACCTCATTATTAGAGCTCTACTCGGGTATTTTCCGAGTTGCAATTCAACTTACTACTAGCACATGTGATTTCTTTTATACCCATAACTCTTTTTACCAAAGTTTCAAGTTTTTCAAAAATTTAATTATGCTTTTGACAGAACTAAGATTAATTTTTTTAGATTAGAAATTATTTAGGATTTCAAATTTTTAGATAATTTTTTCTTTTTGAATGTAATTAACACTAGAAGCACCAAACGAGTCATTTTGACTCGTTTGAAAAACTTTTAAATCCTCGTATCTTTTGAATAAATCTTTCAGATGAATATGTCTTTTTTGAATTATATATATTTTAAATTTTTCTTTAAAAATTGATATTACTTTATAAAATTAATATGGTTTTTTTATAAAATATTTTTGAATTCAAAAAAACATGAGAAAATGCTTGGTGCTTCTAGTGTTAAATAATAAATTCTACTAGAGACAAGTTATTGCTATTTATGTAATGTTTATTTACCTTAGCTGGATAGTTACCAGGTCTTAAATCTACAGGTAAATAGGATAAATTTGACTTTTTGGTTGAGTTTCTTGTCGTTAAAGAAGTTTTAATGGCACCAAGTCTTCTAGAGTAAAATTTAGCAAATTCGTTTAAATAATCGGGAACTGTTTTATTAGATACGGTATTCTCGCTTTTTTGTGTAGCATTTGTCTGCTTCGGCTTTGTTTTTAGCTCTAATTTAGGTTTATCTTCTAACTGGTCGATTTTTAATTTACTATCCAAATCTTCTTTGGTATTCTCTTTCTTTTTATCGCTTGAATTTTTTGTATCAATTATGTCATTTTTGGTTTCTTTTGCTATTTCTTGAGGCTTTTCAACCTGATCTGCCAATTTTTCAGTCTCTTCTATTTTGTTTGAGGGCTTTGGAGGTGCTTTGACATAAACAATTTCTTCTTCTTCACATTCCAAGTTCAAATCAATCTCGGGTGCTTGTAAAACTCTTTTGTAAACATATGTAGTCGTTATGGTAATTTTATTTCCCGATGTGGACGTAATAGAGTTTTGATTGACCTGAGTCAATGGTTGTTTAGCATTGGCAGCATTAACAATCACAGGACTTGTGTGTTTAACGGCTTTGTTTTGAACAATTGACGTGTTGGAACGTTTTGTCGACTGCATAATAGGAGGAGGCAGCATGTCTTTTAAAATTGAATTTACGAAAGAAGACGTGTGTTTGACTGCCTTTTGCACTTTATTTCTGTTCGAATCAATTGATAATTGGTGTTGTTGAGCTTTGATGCTAGTTTGTTTAAGTGCTTTCTGTACTTTTGGAGGATTTTGAATGCTAGTCGTATCTTGATTGAAATTCAAAAGAGCAGTTCTCTTAACTGCTTTGGGAATTCTTTGGATTAAAGCGGCGCGAGTGTCTGGATCTATTCGCGTGCGTTTATTTGTCTGAATAGAAACTGGCTGTTGGTCAGTATTGATAATAAGATTTTGAAGCAGCGGCGTTTGAGATTTGTTTTGCGGGAAAGAAACCTGCTTAGGTTGCGAGGCAAACTTCTGTTGATTTAGGGTAAACTGTTCTTGATGAGCAATCATTTTTTGAAAAACTTCTATTTCAAAAAGAGAGGGAACAGCATCCTCTTTGAGAATCATGATTACATTTGAAGGATCTTGGCACGGGTCTTTTGCTATCAAAAAACTTTCTTCATCAAAATGCTCTATGCAGACAAAATGTTGGGCTGCTTGCTTGCTTTGAAGTATTTTTTCAAGCAGGTCTTCACGTAAGGTATTTATGTACCATTGACGAGCGATGGCGTTGGATGTGGTCAAATTTGGAACTTGATAAAATTTCACACTTTTGTTGGTAATTTTGTTTTCACCATTTTTGCACCCAATGACTATGCATTGTGGATTGATATTATGTTTTGAAGTGTCTACTTCATAAATAGGCTGATTTATAACTATTTTTTGACCGACCGTGTTCAAGCTGTACATGACTTAAAGATCATTGAGTGTCAGTTAATATTGTTAAGAAATTTTTAATGTAATATTTTATTAATTAAAAAAAATTTAAATTTTTCCTTTGATAATGCTTATTCAAATCATTTTAAAAATAAAATTATTTAAGAATTAACATAACAATTTTTTTGAGATATAAATTCTGAAAACATGCTAAATATATGCCCTCAAGAAAACTTATAAATCAGACTTGTTTTTAAGTCACAGTTTTAAGTCTGAGTCACAAATATACGGACTTGTGAATGAAAAAATTTAAAAATTAAATAATGTAAAAAATTTTATTTAATTTAAAAATATAAAAAGCTAAAACAAAATATTTAAAAAATAAAAGATAAATCATATCCAACTGTTCTATGAGATGAAAATTTTTCTCCGAAAGAATAATTTTGTCCAGAAAGACAACAAATAAAGTTAAATATGGGATATTAGATTAAATTTAAAATAAGTTTACATTTGTTTATTGATAGCTCCAAATACAGATTAGAACATTCAAAAATTTTCAAAAATATAAATAAAATGTTTAAAATTCAGATAAATTTGATAATCAATTTAAGAATATTTATTAAGATATTTTAAAGAATTTGAAACAAGATTCTTAGTTTTTAACCAAAACAACCAATTTTTTTTATTTTATTTTACACTTACTTGAGTTAATGTTATGTTGATTTATAAAATTTTATCTTTTTTAAAAGGTTGAATAATATTGATTCTAGCATCTCTTTAACTCTAAAATTTTTAGTCGTATCATATGTTAATATTTATTTTTATTTATTTAATTAAAGTTTAAGTCCCATGGACAAATTGAAATAAGAATAATGGACAGTCAAATATCCATTTTACAATTAAGTAAAAAATTCAGTTTGTCATATTCAAAAAAATGATCAAAATTATTCAATATACAATATTCTATTAAATAAAAATAGTATTTTAATATAAACAGAATTGAATATTTTTCAAAATGATATATCAAACTCTTTGTTTATTTAATTCTATGAAATTTTATTAAATGAAAACTTTAAATCAAAATTTTTAAATTTTTTTACAGTTACACATTGGAAAAAAGCCCAATAACTCATGAAATATTTCTAGTGAAAGGTTAAAATGTGCTTAAAGTAAGAACGACACGATATTTATTTTAAAAAATCTAATAGCCAATAATCAAATGATTATCATATATATAATAAAATAATTATCTATCTTTTATTTATAGATCCAATTCCTAACGCTGAATCAAATGCATTGTTGAAAAACTGTTTTTATTTTTCTCAAAAATTGATGTGTTTTTATTTAAAAATTCAGTCTTAGTTCGTATCTTAGTTCTAATTTGAATTAAGATACGATCTATCTAATAACCGTAAATCTCAAAAGATTTTTTAAATAATAACTTTGCGTCATTCTATTTCAGGAAGAGTCTTATGTCATTTTTAAAGCTTTATAATATCTCGAGATTTTTTAGCAGATAGATTTGACTTTACGTAAATATTTATGTCGCCTATTTATAATCAAAAGATCTGTTCTTTAGTTCAAAAAAAATTTTTTTATGGATCATATTCTATTTATTTAATTTTGTAATCATTTTTTATACATTTATTACCTTATCCATGCGGAGCATCAAAATCGGAGTTTAAAATTTTTTTAAACTGTAAAGCCTCATTCTATTTTGGCTCATCAATATTTTTTAAAAGATTTTGATCTAAAGAATAAAGACAGATTAATTGATGATGCTATTAAATTTAACTGTGTAAAAAAAATTTTATTTTTAAATAATAAAAATTCAAAATAATCGATTATTGACAACTAATTCTATAGTTCTTTATATCTAAAACTTAATTATTTTTTAAAGCAAGACAATAAAAATACTAATCATCTTGTAAAATTATTCGTATTTTATAAATATATCTAAATATATAAATAATCAAATTTTTGTTTTGTTTTCGTAGTAATAGACTTTCTTTAAATCAATCTATTCAAAAGAAAAAATCAATCGTTTTAATAATAAACTTATTACCATAATCGAAATAAAAATTTAGTTTTATTTTTGTTATATTGCTTTTAATTCTTCAACAATTCAAAGATTTTGATTATCTTATAATTTAAAATTCTAACTTATAAAGGAAATACTCTATATGAGAATATTACTTTTACTTTTATAACATTTTTCGGGAGTTAAATTTTGCGCAATTAAACTAATTTTTTAAATTATAAGTCCTATAATTTGAATTTTTTTTATCAATTATGTATGCGATCAATTAATTTTTTTGAATTGATGTCTAATGACTTGGCGCCTATTTTGAATAAATTTAAAAACTTTTAATCAAAAAAGACTGTTTCTATGTTTATTTAATTAATTAACTAACTCCTCCTAGCCTCATATCCAAATTTTTTAACATGGCGAAGATATTTTCTCCAGTACAACCATTTTAAAAAAAAGGTATTTTATAAAAATAACGGGTGAGTCATAATGTTTTGCAAAATATTCAAATCAAGATTTTAATATGATCAGAAAATCGGTCAATATTCGTTTTTTTCTATTTTTTTAAACATGCCTAAAAAAGTGCATTTTTTGTAGTATTTTTACATTATTTTAAGAATTGATAATCAGAAAATTAAGATATGTAGTGTTTTAGATAGCTAAATTATTCATAATTTACATTATTAATAATAATAAATATAAAGAAAAAATAAAAAACAATCTCTTCAAAGGGTATCAGGTGCACCTGAAGGCCTAGAGCACCCAAGCAATGCACTAATCAAAAACCAAACTTAAAAAATAATACAAAGCTAATATGTTTATAAGTTTGTAAAATTTCAGCCTTGTCCGATTTTCTGACCATATTAAAATCTTGATTTGAATATTTTGCAAAGCATCATGACTCACCCGTTAGTTGTGAAAAAGATCGAAATAAAAATGTGATTTATAAGAAAATACTATTGAAAAATTCATATTTAATCAACAAAAGCAACTTAAAGATTTTAGATCATACAAATAATAAAAAATGTTTCTTCTCAACTAGTAAAAAGCGAACTTTTGGTTTAAACTTTTTTTTTTACTTAGTTTTGAACTTTTAAACAACGGCCTTTCAATATTTTTTAAGAAAAAAAATTTCAATGCTTTTTTCGAGTTGAACATTTGATAAAAATAAAAGCAATTCTTAGATTCTATATGTGAATATTTCTGATTAAAATAAGATTAATTTAAACAATTATAATTAATTAAAAATTTAATTGCAATCAGTGTTAAATGATTCAAAAGGTAAATATTATTAAATCAAAAACTGAATTTGTAAAAAATTGAGTCAAAATTTTGGCTCAAATATAAAATGAAACAAATGATGGGCATAAAATTTCAATTATCTTTGCTTAACAATATCTAGTCATATAAAAAAGATTAATTTAAAAATCCTAGCATTAAAATGCGGGTCAAACTTAATATTTTCTATCTAAAATAATCAAATAACTAAAAGTTAAAAATTAGCTAAAACAACAAAATGATATTTGATGCTTGTTGATAAAATTTTGCTTAAACATCAAATTAGTTTTAATTTTACCGCTTGAGCACGAACGATAAAATTAGTTAAATAAACACTTCACGGTTCAGCAAACCGTGTATCTAAATTTTAATTATTTTCACTCATGCATTTTGGCAAGCTTCTTATAATTTTATAGCGTTCAAGCTTATCTAAAGGTATCAGCTGAACTGATTGAATGTATCCGATAATAATGAATTCACTTATGATTCAAATAGCTCTACTGACCGACTGACCCAATGCAATCAAACTAGTAAATATATTTTCTTGCCCCTGAACATTTTATTTTGAGTATTTTCTTTTCAGGCAAAATAAAAAAAAATCCTAAAATCTATCGATTTAAATTTTACAATTTTGATTTAGTTTGTTCATCCATTAGAAAAAGGTCAAATTTAGATGATTTTAAATTTTAATATTTTTATGGCTACTAGCTGGAATAAAATAATTATATACAAATTGGTCACCTAGAACAATTTAAATATCTTAAAATATATTAAATTCATTATTTTTTCCTAAGGATTAAAAATTTAAATGTTTAGATTTTTAACATAAATTAAAATAGTTAGATATGCTATTTTTTGACATGTGGAAATAGATCGAACTTAGACATATTTTGGCTTAAAGCAAAATGTTTTAAGATGTAATATATTTTTTTAAACTTTTAATCATTTAAAAATTAAAGTCATAATTTATATCAAAAAGTGTCGCTTAGTTGTATTTCACTGGCTTTTTGTTGATTATTTATATTTTTTCCAATTTTATAGTAGATTGGTCTGATAAAGTAGATAAAGTAAAATCAACTCAACACAAAATTAATCTCAGTATAGTTTTATATAAACAATTCATGAAATATTGTTATTTTTCCATAGTCCTGTCATCTCATTATCAAATGTAATTTTTGATTAATTAAAATTATTTGTAAAATTATTAACAATGTCATTTTGGTAAAAAAAAATCAGTTAAGTGCATTTTCGTGATTTTTTTTCATAATTAGAGATAAGCAAACAATGAGTTTTTTTTTACTATTGTAATTTTTTGAAATACTTATTTTTTAATCATTCAGAAAACAAGATGAAAACTATAGAATCTAATTTTTTAAATTGGAGTGCAATTTGTGCTATTTTAATGAACATTATTTTCATTGTTAACCAGGATAATCCCAAAGAAAGTTTTATGTTTGCACATTCAAAAAAAAAAAACAAAGGCTAAGTTTCTCAAAAACTTTTAAAAATCGAACTTAAAGTATTTAAATGCGTAGTTTACTCGAAAATTTAGGTTAAAAATTTATTAAGACCAAAGTAAAAATAAAAAAAGTCCTTAAGAAAGTATTTTTATAATTTAGTGATTCTTTAGCTTATGTCAATTAATTTATTTTAATATATGATTTATTGTCATCTTAAATAAGCGAGTATTCTTAATTAAACTTTAATTTTTAAATAAACAATCTAAAAAATATAATGTGATTTAGCATTAAATTTTGAATGTTAACACTTGTATATCATAAATTCAATTAAATTTTAATAAAATAAAAGTAAGCATAATATTTTAAAAAGAAAATTCCCAAAAAAGATGTTTTGCTATCAATTTTATATGAAATAGAAAAAGTTTAAAAAAAACTATCCAAAAAAATAAAAAATTACTCAAAAAAATTTTTTATTAGCTTTATTTTTGTACAAAAAATAATAAGATAAATTAGTTAAAAAATTAAAATAAAATTAAGTCATTGTCAATAATTTTTTATTAACAAGTTTAATTTATAGTTTATAAATTTGATAATTTAGGTATTAAAAAAGTGTATTTTTAATAAATAAAGTATAATATTTGTAAAATAATTAATAATTTAATTCTTTAACTTTATTTTTTCAATATTTATTTTTTAGTTTAATTTTACTCTTTTTTTACTTTATTTTGATTTCAACTTGTTTTTTCTCTCTAAGAGCATTAACTCGGCACAGTAAAACAAATAAATAAAAAAAATACATTTATGGTAATTTTTTATAATATTTTCAACTTAAAAATTTCTCTTTCGTCTTATGACATGAGGATATAACAAAACAAAATTAGAAAAATAAACCTTTTGTAAATCAACTTCTTTAATGATATATATAATCAAATTTTAATTATTAAAAAGAAGCATCTGTTTCTGCTACTAAAATGCTAGAAGATGGTCTAAGACATCAGAAGAAAAAAATCAAAGCAATCTTTCTAATATTCAATCTTATACTTTCTTATATTTAAATCATTAAATTTTCATGTCTGTAATTTGAAATTGTAGATTGCCAAGTGAGTTAAAAGACGAAAGAATTCAAGTTTTACCAATATTCTGGTTGGCACAGACACTTAAAACCTTTTTTTCTAACTTTTTAATTTATATATTAGATAATAATAAAAATGGAATAAAAAAGCGAATTTTATATTAAATTTTTAATACTAAACTACTTGTGGTATCGCTTAAAGGTTCTTAATACCAAATTAAGTATTTTAATTCTTTTAACATTAATGCTGTATTCATTATTATCCTTCAAATGTTTAAGGAATCTTGTTATAAATAATAAACTTTTTAAATATTTTGATAAATCAATAAAAATGCTAAAAAAATTTTCATACAAGACAATGGGGTCTTAGGATCTAGGTTTTAAAAAGCTTAAAATTTTTTTAAATTTATTTAAATCTACATTGATTTGTTTGTAGTGTTTCTTTTAAAACTTTTGTTTCAATCAATATTTCAATTTTCAACCTTATCCTCATTATTTAACACTTAGTCTGAAATTACTGAGACAACATTGCTTTTTTTTTTAATTAAATCTATATAATATTATTAAAATATTAAGATGATAAATTTTGAAAAACATAGACTTAAAAATTTTTTCAAAATTTTATGCATTTTATTTTACTTGAGCCTAACAGAGTCTCAATTAAGCTATTCAAACGATCCAAATTATATTCAAAATTTTAAACTAAATGGAATTGAGAATTTCGATACTACTAGTCACAATCAGGATTATGAAAGTACATTTTCGCGTTATGAATCTGATTGCTATGATTCAGTAACTGGCGAAGCCAAAAAATGTATGCCTGAATTTGTTAATGCAGCTTTTGGACTTAAGATCACAGCTTCTAACACTTGTGGCCAAAAATATCCTAGTGAATATTGTGTTCAAACTAATTTACACGGACGCTATTCAGATGATTCTCGTTGCAGCAAATGTGATTTTTACGATAAAAAATATGCGCATCCTCCAGAATTTTTGAACGACTATAGCAATCAAGGTAGCATAACTTGGTGGCAGTCAGATACAATGCTTGAGGGCATTCAATATCCTAATTCAGTTAATTTAACTCTGAATTTAGGGAAGTCATTTGAAATAAACTATGTTCAAATCAAATTTCATTCACCTAGACCAGAGAGCTTTGCCATCTATAAACGAACTAATGAAAGTAGTGAATGGGTCCCGTATCAATTTTACAGTGCCAGTTGTAATTCCACCTATGGCAAAAATCCAAATGAATTTGTAAAAAAAGGAAACGAAGCTATTGCTCTTTGTACAGATGAATTTAGTGACATCGCACCACTAACTGGAGCGTCTGTTGTATTTGGTACTTTAGAAGATCGACCAAGTGCTTATAATTTTGAGAATACACCGGAGCTGAATGAATGGGTTACTGCTACTGATATTCGAATAACTCTTAACAGACTGAACACTTTTGGAGATGAAGTATTCTATGACCACAAAGTTTTAAAGTCATATTATTATGCCATAAGTGATTTTGCAGTAGGAGGAAGATGTAAATGCAATGGACATGCAAGTAAATGTGTTTTTGAACAGCAACAAGATTTCGAAGACAGACTTAAATGCAAATGTGAACATTTTACTGATGGTCCTGATTGTGATGTCTGTCTTCCATTTTATAATGATTTACCATGGGCACCCGCCACTCAATTTAACGCCCATGAATGCAAACGTAAGTTTTTGGTATCTTTTACTAGATCAGAGTATTGTACAAGTATAAAAAAAAATTGACTAAAATTTAGAAAAACATTTTTCTATTTTTCAAAAAAGTAAAGATCTGTTTGATAGGATATATTTATATAGGAAAATTATACAATTTCTTAAATAGCATAATTTTTCTACAGACTTGATTTTTTTAAAAAAAAAAGAAAGTGTACCTTAAAAATACCATAATTTTGTAAAACTTTTTTTCTATCCACAAAAAAATAGACTAAATTTGGAACAAATATATGGTTTTAATTTTTTTTTTATTTCTTTTTTGTGAATAAACCATCCATCGTTCTCGGACCTATCAGTTTTACCAAATACTCTAGATAAATGGTTATTTGATTTTCTTGGCATTTTACTGTATTTCCTCAATTAATATCACTTGAAAATTAAGCAAGGCACGTCTTAATATCCTATGGGACATTAAATGAAGCTTTTTATTTTTTATTCTTAATATATATTGAAAATTGGGAATGAATCAAAACATAGAAGAAAATAAAACATAGACATTAAATGGAACAACAAAATTTTTTTTTCGTTTTAAACACTTTTTTTTTTACTTAAGGCTTTTATAAAATTTACTTAAGTTTGGCTAATTTTTTACTTAAGTTTTCTTGTGAGCTTCGTTTATTGAATTAGTTTCAGCTTATTTGATCATTTTCATTTTTCATGCCAAACTGTTGCGCACATACTTAACTCGCAAGAATTGTTGGTTTTAGTCAATTAAATCAAAATTATAAGATGATCATTTTTTTATACAGATTTTTTTCTTCAAAAATTAAAGTTCAAA
>PJRA01000011.1:1409927-1423725 GCA_016987375.1 Brachionus koreanus | reverse complement strand
AAAGTAATTTGTGTTCAGATAAATGCATTACCATTTCATCTCTAATTAGCTTCTCCATTATTTTTATTAGTATTGATAAAAGCGATATTGGACGATAGTTTTCAGGATTTGTTTTACCACCTTTCTTCTTGTATACTGGAGTAACATTAGCTCTTTTCCAACATGCTGGTATCACACTAGATTCGAAAGATAACTTGAACAGAAAAGACAGCGGTTCACATAATACATCACTGCACTCTTTAAGTACATATGGATGTATGGCATCAGTGCCTATTGATTTGTTTCTGTCCAGCTCATCAAGTCTCTTTTTTATTGCAGTTGGACTAAAGACCAAATTTGGATTTACTATGCAATTTACTGGAGTTCTTAAGGGGAAAAATTTTCATTTAAAAATAAATAAATATTAAAATAAAAATTTTTATCGTTTAAGTAATTTCGTAATTCTTATTTAGTAATTTTAGAGGCCAAAAATAATTAATAAATGAGTCCAAAGTAGTTATTATATATCCCATAATTAATTAATTATTGAGTCCAAAACAATTATGAGACCTTTTTAAATTATTCCCAGTTTTATTTATTGAATATTGTGTGTGATTTCAAATTTTTTCTTCTTTATTTTTTTTTGGACATGCATAAAACGTGGAAAATGGAGATGTTTTGCACTTTTTACATTTTTTAATTATTGAATTCCGCAACTATTTTTTAATATTTTCAAATAGTTTTTTCGCAAAATCGGTGACTAAATGACAGAAATTTCGCTTTTTAGACAACTTTTAAAAACTTGCCGAAATTTGAAACTGGAAATAAAATACGGAAAATTTAAGATGTAAAATAATAACAAAAATACTATTGTTCTTTCTTTTATTTTAACTTTTAAAACTAAAATTGTTTTCAAAATTCTATTCTTCTAAATCTAATTTATTCTTGAAAACTTTATTTAATCTTTATTTAATGAAAAGATGAAAATTTTATCATTATAAGTTGTAATAATTTGGTTTTTGTTATCAAAATAAACATTATTAAATGATTTTAAAGTGCTTAAATTGTTTTCAATTTTCTTTTCAAAAATTTTTCCTTCTTTAATTGACCACAAAACCACTAAGCCATCATCTGAACAGCTCAAAAATTTATCATCATCAAGAATTTTCAAGTCTTTGACTTCTCTTCTAGAACTTTCAAACGTCTTAATAATATTCGACTCTCTGATATCCCATAATTTAATCGAACCATTTTGTGAGCCAGTCAAAAATTGGTTATCATTCAATCTTTTCAGACACTCATTCAAACCGTTACATTCAGTGAAATTTCGAATTAATTTTTTATCATTCAAATCCCAAATCTTAATTGTATAGTCTGCAGATGTACTAATTAAATTATCCTTATTAAGCATAATTAGGGAATAAACTGTTGAGTAATGTAGTGTTTTAGACATTTTAGGCCAGTATTCACCAGTCTGTTTGTTACAAAAATATATAGATCCATCATCATGCCCTGTTATCAAGTAATCATTATTTAAAGATTCAATCGAAGAAATGGTAGATGGCGACTGAATTGTTTTTTCAATTGAGCCAGTTATTGGATCGAAAATTCTGATTTTAGAATATCTCATTTCACAATTTAAATGACCAAGCGATGAATAGCTTCTTTTCAAATCACTGCACACTGCTATTGTATCATTAGGCAGTATCTTGAAACACTTAATTTTAGTGCCTTCGCCAGGTAAAACTTTCTTTAAGCTTCCATCATTCAAATTCCAAATTTTAACTAAGCCGTCTGCCGAACCAGTCACTAAATCTCCATTAGAAAGGTCACCCAAAACCGTTATTTTACCACTATGACCATCTAATATTTGATTTAATTTTAAATCCTTCAGTGTTTCTTTATTTAGTTGAAGGACATTTTTATTTTTTTTAATATTTTCTTTGTTGATAACTTTTTTAAATAAGTCACTTTCACCTGTTTCACTAAAATATTCGTTGCCAAGCTTAAATTTTCCAAAGCATTGTTTGAATTCAAAATTTTTTAGCTGTTTGTTTTCAATAAATTCAAGAGACTTCATAATATCGAGCTCTTTTTTCAAACTTTCAAGGTCTGATAAATATTGATTGACAAATTGGTTTGATCTTTCTAAATAATCCAATTTTTCGCTCAAGTTTACACTTTCCTTTTCATCCATTATTCCATCACAATTAGCTTTAATATCATCTAGTTGATTAAATGTAGTATTTTTCTTTATTTTCTCTTCATTATAAGAATTTATGCTATTTAGATTATCAATAACTCTTTTAAAATATTTGTTTAGTTCCAATTCGAAATTATTTAATAATTCTTCCTTTTTTGTTTCTACTTTTTTACGCACATCTAAATAATATTTTCCTCTAAAATAATCTTTTTGTTGCTTGATTTTGTTAAAAACATTAATTCTATTTTCTACCTCACCGATTGTCTTTTCTAGCTTGAATTCAGTCAAAGCTATTTTATTGGCAATTGATTTCTCACAGTCATCATATTTGTGCGTTTTTTTGCAAAATTCACACGAGTATACTTTGGGACCATTATTTACATTTTCAAAGTGCTGTTCACAAACTCTAAAACCACAATCAAGCACAAATGTCAAACTTCCTTGTTTGCACGAGTCACAAAATTCTTTTTTCATTTTTGGCAATGTTCTTAAAATTATTTCTTTTAATGTAGAAACTTCATTTTTATATTCTTTAAGACAATAAATTGTTACTAATTCACTAGATAAAGTATATCTAATTCTAGATTATCTTTTTTTGAAAAATAAAATAACTTTTTTTTAAATTTGATTACTATTTGTTTTGATTTGAATAACATGATTGTGGCATGGTAACAATATTCAAAAATTTTTTTTTTTATTTTATTTATTCAAACTTAACAATTAAATCATACGAATAGAATACGGTTATCTTATCATATTTGTTGAATATTAATTTTATTATTTCACGATAAAAGCAATTTAGCTGTTGAAGTATATTAGGAGATATTACTATTGAGTTAACTTTTGCATTACTTTAGTTAATTATTAAATTAGAATACGTTGTCAAATTCTTCATGCTATTAAATTTCGGACATAGATGGTCATTAGATTACTTTATACAAGTCTTGTAAGGCTCCATTTAGAATATACTATACCAGTATGGTGCCCATATCGAAAGATAAAAAAAATTCTAAAGGCTTTTTAACACTAGAAGCATCAAACGAATCATTTTGATGAATCGTTTGATAAATTTTTAAATCCTCATATCTTTTGAATGGATTTTTTAAATAAATATATCTTTTTTGAATTATGTAGATTTTAAAATGTTCTTTTAAAAATGATATTACTTTATAAAACTATTTTAGTTTTTTTTATAAAATATCTATGAATTAAAAAAACCTTAAAAAATGCTTGGTGATTCTAGTGTTAACGACTTTACTATACTATACTGATTTTAGTATAATCTTAGTATAATCTATATATTTTAGTAATTAATTAAAAAATTTAACTCAATTTAAATTTAATTTCAAAAAGGCACAAAGATGATCTTTCAATTGAAATAATCAATTTATATTTCATATAAATTTTAAAAAAGTTTAAAATTTTTGATTCTTGCAAATGTTCAAAGTGGCAGACAATTACGAAAATTGAATTGAATAAAGGAATCAGCTTCAATTCAATTTTCAAAATTTTTCTAAAATATGTTTTTCTTTTTAGCCCAACTTTTTTATATTTGAATCTTTTTTAGATATTTTTTAGATTTTTAACTTCTCATTTTTGTTTGAAGTTTTCTGCCTTTTTTGAAAATTAAATTACTTTTTTCTAAGATGTTTTGTTTCGGAAATTTTAAAAATTGCTGACCACCCAATTTAATTGTAGAAAATATCAAGAGTTTGGAAAATATTTTCCATTTGTAAAAAAATCGGACTCATAAATTTTCAAAAATCAAGGGTCATTCTTTTAAAAGACCTATCTAACAAAATATCAGGATATCGAAGCTATGAATTGAGTAGGATTTGCTATTATCCAACACCTAAACAAATAAAGAATTTATTAATAATTTAGTCGATAATCTTTTAGATAAGTTCTTATAAATAGAGTCGATAAATTCAGCAATTTGACTTCAATTCAATTTTGAATAAAAGGGTTTTAGAAAAATTAGTAAAGAATAACCAAGCTTTAAAAATCTTTAGTATATTGAATTCAAAATAGAATTTTCTCTTAGAAAAATTTAACTTTTATGTGTTAAGATCTTATAGTGAAATTTCTCTTGACTTCAAATATACTAGTCAAAATCTAAAGATAAATAGAAAATGCTAATTTTGTTGTTGTGTTAGATATTACAGCCCTAAATAGAATTGCTTTGATTCACCAACTTTTTCACAAATTATTCAACTTGTATCAACCATTATGTCTACAACCACAACTCCATTAAGATATCCAAGTTATATGCACGATGACTTAATCAGTTTGAATACCTCTAGCAAAGAAAACTCCAAGGTACAAAAACGACTTTTTGTGATAACACGGCCCAAAATGTTTGATAACTTTTTTTCAAAAATAAAATTTAACACCAGAAAATTCTAAAAAAATTTTAATTAATTATCAAAAAAAAAAATATTTAATTGTCTTCGTAACTAAATTTGAAATTTTTATCAAGTCAAGCGATTTGACTCTGAAGTGATTACTTTAAAAAAAATTTTGTAAATAATCTCACAATTTTATCTTATTTTTCTTCAATTAAGTTTAATTTTTCTGTAAAATAAAATGGAAAATTGAAGTAAAAAATGAAATATATTTTTTAAAAAAATGAAAAATGATTATGCATAAAAAATAATAATACATTGTCTAAAAAAGTTTTTTTGCTTTATAAACTGATTATATTAAGAAACAAAAAGACGAAATGAAGATCATTATTTGATAATTTGAATTACTTTACTAGTTTTGTGTTCAACTTCTTTTTATTAAACCATTAGATGAAAAATAAAGTTATCTGAACATTTCATCTGCTTATTTTGTTAGAATTAAATATTTATTAATTAAATTAAGCATTAAATAATCTTAAATAACACACATTTTTTTTGACCAATTTACAATATTAAAATTTAATTTTTTAATCTAATAGTCTAATTTATCATATTTAGTCATTTTTTAATAAGAATAATTTAAATAATAAATAGAGAAGAAAGTGTGATATATGCGATCATATTTAAATCTAATTAACAGACTAGTTCTTTCCATGAAAATGATAACAATGAATATAATTTGCTATTTTTTTTAAAAATAAATAACATTTTTGTATCGCAATAAATATTCAAAAAGATTTTAGAGTCTCTAAAAAGCGAAAATTTAAAATTAGTTTAAATTTTCTATTCAAATTTAAAAAAGACAAATTCATGTGCCTTTTAAAATAATTGCATTCTTGCAAGCATTATTTTTCCTACATATATTGAACTATAGTCGAGCTTTCGTTGCAATTTTTTGTATACTCTCATTAGCTAAACTGCAGCGTTTTTTCCCTAATTTTTCAAAACACATTTACTAATATCATATAGTTTAAGTCTGAATTCAGTAAAAAAGGCTGTAGAAAATGGTAAATATGATATTTTTGAATTTTTTTAGCAAAAAATTTTGTTAATTAATCAAAATCCGATTTAATCGTTGGAATACATGGACAAATGGCAGATTAATTAACAAAATTATAAATCTTTATCAAAAATTTATTGCTATAATAATTTTTGTAGTCCGCACTAGTTGTACCGGAAAAGTTTCAACACATTCTTCGTGTTATGAACACAAACATCGATGGTAGAATCAAAGTACCTTTTGCTCTGACTTCCATTAAGGGTGTTGGTCGTCGATTTTCGTTTCTTTGCTTGAGAAAAGCCGATATTGATACCAACAAAAGAGCTGGTGAATTGACAGAAGAAGAAGTTGACCGTGTTCTTACAATCATAGCCAATCCACGTCAATACAAAATTCCGGACTGGTTTTTGAACAGACAAAAAGATGTTAAAGACGGAAAATACTCTCAAGTCATTTCGAACGGTTTGGATAACAAATTGCGTGAGGACTTTGAGCGTCTAAAAAAAATCAGATCACACAGAGGCTTGAGACACTACTGGGGTCTCCGAGTCAGAGGTCAACATACCAAAACCACCGGTAGACGTGGTCGTACTGTTGGTGTATCCAAAAAGAAAGGCAAATAAATCTAAAATTTTTCTTTTTATTTATAAAATTGATATTCTTTACACCAGAATAGCAATTTATCAATAAAAAATAATCAATTAATTTAATTTATTTTAATTCTTATCAAAGTTAATAGTTTTCAATCTAAATTATAGTCTCTTAGTTATAAATAATATAGTTTTTGTGATTAATAATTGAATGTTGATAAAATTTTTGATAAATGAATACTGCTTGGTTTAATTAAGTGTTTTAAACGATAAATATGTTAAAAAAGCTAATTTTCTGAACATTAAAACCAATTTTTTAATATTTAGTTTATTAAACATAACCCTTTTTTAATTAATTTTTATTTTCTATGAAAGAATTGTTTCTAGTTTGGAAAATCTTTCTTCCATGATATTTAAAAATATCAAAATTAAAAAAGTTTAATAATTAAGGAACATTTGAAGAAAAGACGATTTTCGAAAAACAATTTCACTAATATTTTTTAGAACTATATTTTATTTTGATAGAAAAATTTGAAGCACTCATTTTTCGAATAAATTTCCAAATTTAAAATTTTAATAACTTGTCATTAAAAGTTGTACTAAAATGTAACAAATGATTAGACTTTATAAAAATAGTTTCTCAATTTTAAAAATTGTTGTCAAATAAACTGACCTCTTTAAAAAATTTTAAATATGATTTTCATTATAAATAAAACTGAAGTTGATAAAAAAATTTATCCAAAGCATTTATTTCTTGAAAAAAGCAAATTAAACATTGCATATGACAAATTGACGATAAAATATTGTTTAAACAAAGAAAAAATAACAAACAATTTAATATAATATATAATATATGGCAATATACATTTTTTAATAGGTTTTTCAAAAAAGTCTTTATGAAAAATTTATAAAAAAAAATAGGGAATCAAAGCCTCATAGTCACGCCGTCTCATGTCTCATTTATCATAAAAAGTTATTTCAAAGTCTTTTTTATTTTTGCTATTTTCTTACATTTAGAAAACAATTTAAATTTTTTCATTTATCATTATTCAAACTAAAACGATTTAATCTTTGACTCAAAATTTTTAATTTTCGCCTTAAAATTGGTGAAACATTTGTACAAATGAAAATGCGAGCCATTTTTTTATTTAATAAATTAAATCTGATTTAATTTTGACTATTTTTTCAATCATATCTAAAATTAGTGCTTTAAATCGATTTACAAAATCAATAAAAAATATCAATATTTTTAAAATCAATACCTTCCGAGAGCATCGAAATTTTATCGATATCTTCAAATGAAATTTATATTTATTTCATTAGAATCTTACAAAAATTTTCAAAGTATAAATTATTTGAAGAAAAATTTAAATAATATTTTATAAAAATGGTTTTAAAAATCTAATTTGCTAAATGTAATCAAGAGATCACAGCTTTCAAGCTTTCTATATACATTAATATAAATTTAATTTTTATAGATTTTGTTAAAAGATTTGATTTAAATTTTTCAATGTTTAATTTTTCTAATTAGTCAAAACTTGTATTTGTATTTTTTAAAGTAATTAACTTTTTTTAAAATATAAATAAATGAAGTGTTAATCAGTCTAAAAAACAAGGGCACTAGCCTGTTGATTAGCCTTGAAATGAAAAAAAAATGACTTAACTAAATGAACAGAAAATTTCCTACGAGGTAGAGTTGAACTATTTACATTTTTGAATAAAACCCAATTATTGATTGTTGTCATGTTTAGGAAATTGAAAAACACACTGAGAAGCCATCTTTGAGATTGACATATTGTTGAATAGATTTAAGTCATACTATCAACACAATCTTCATCAACTTTCTTTAAATTATAATCATTTACAGTGTTCGGGAGCTAATTTTTCTAGCTTAAATCGAAGCTTTTTTCGTGAAAAGAGCTCAAATTGAAACATTTTAAAAAATTCAAAAATGTCTTATTAATATAAATCCTCATAATAATACACTAATGTTAACACTAGAAAGCCTGATTTTTTTTCATTAAAGTCCGGAAATGCTAAGATTTCTTTTTAAATTTAATTTTCAAATTAGTTATTTAATAATATAATTAATCTTTTTGTTTCAATAGTTTCATATAGTTTAATTTCAAATTCATTTTTAGATTTTGCATTAACAACTTTAATTGGTAATTAGTTCTACGCGTTTACAGCTCGATTTTTCAGGAATCTTTCTCTGTGTTTTATTCTTATAAGTTGCTTAGTCATTTTCTTTTGATGTTCCCGAATTGCTCCAGATGGACAATTAGATGTTAGTGAGTTAAGATGTGTGGATTCTGTCACTGATAAACGGTCTAAAGTATAGTTGTTTGACAAATCTTAAAAATGATTTTGAAGGTTTCATAAAGGGCCTAAAAAACTGCTCGGCCTTTGAGTGTTTTATTAAATTTGTTTCTAAATATGGATCTTGATTTTTCAGATTTTTTTTAATTTATTTTGAAAAATAAACTAAATAAAATATTAGATAAATTTTATGAACTATCAATCTTTTTTTAAATTTACATATTTGATTTGTTTCAATGTTATTTACAATAAAAATAAATTAGCTTTTATTAATTAATTTTGGTTTTATTTCATAAATTAAATATAAAAAAATAGTAATTATGATTCGGTTTTTTTTTCATTTGTTTTTTGTTCTAATACTTTGGGCAATTCTTTGAACGAAACATTTGCACTTCCTCTTTTAGCGGGCTTAGCCTTTACAAAAAAAGATTGCAAATTTGTCAGTAAAAATGAACAAAAATTTTACTTGTGATTTATGAGGTTTCCAAGCAATGAAATATAATATTTGATAAGTAGCAGGAATAGAACCGTCATCATTTCCATACATTTCTTATATTAAATTTTAGCTTAATTTAAACTTTTTTATTTTTGCTTTGACAAATCACCTTGATAAATTGATTGAGCAGCCATTAATGTATCAGGACTAAGGTTAAATTTTCGCTTCCAACTGCAATTACTCTCACCCATTCCTTTTAAATCGTACATTAACTCAAATATAGAAGGATAAGAAATTTGAATTTCGTCAAAATCAAGTGTTAATAAATTAAATCCATTAGAAGTTAATAATCCACCAATGTCCTGAGGAGTAGTGAATGGCGATATTCTCGGAGTTAAACCCTAGGCAAAAAGTTTAGATCATTAAATTCAGGATTTATTTTAATTTACCCCTTTTCGCTCAAGTTCAGCTAACTGTAAACTAACCCTAAGCTCAAACAAAGTATCACCAGCAAACATAGCGCCAATAATAGGGCAATCTTTTTTCAATACTCTAGCGCTCTCTTTGAATAATTTCGGTAGATTGTTCACCCAATGAAGGCTTACATTCATATGAATATAAATTTTTTTGTTCTATTAATTTAATACACAGTTACTTAAGACTACTGACAATAAGGTCTAGTGAATCATTGTCGAAAGGCAAATCGTCTTCTTCATCGAAAGTTTTTTTTTCGATTTGAATTCCTTCTTCTGGAAGTTCAGCTTGTTCAAGCATTTTATCAGACATGTCAAACATATAAATTTTTTTTACTGTTTCCTTTGAATAATGGTTATTCGAGTCAAGCCAAAGTTATTGATATACCTTAGTCAAATTTTTGCTTACATAGCCCCTTTGACAGCCAAGATCAAGAACGGAGTTGAATTCTCTTTTTACATCGAATACCCTATCTGCAACCCGGTAACCTACTTCTGATTTTATGTATTCGTAATTTGTGTATTCAGGGTAGTAGGCTGTTCTATTGCGCTGAATTTTTTTTGTTTCTCTGTCAAAGATATTTAAATTTGGCGGTAGCGGTTTGGCTCTTAGCACACTCGAAGTTGTTAGTCTTCTAATAAATATGTTGAAAACCATGCTCAAGAATCTATTTTTTATTTTTTATCAATTAGCTTTAATTCTATCTAAAATAAGAAATATTTGAATAATAAGTGTGAAATTCTTAAAATTTAAAAATAACACAAAGCCTTTTACTCTTTTAATGACATTGATTGTTGAATCTATGAACTGTGTGCAAGAATATGCCGATTATAATATCAAGCGATGTGTAATTATGGTCCCGAATTATACCAAGTTAATTAAATGATCAGTAAATAGTTTAAATAGCAAGTTTTTTCAGGTAATATATTTCAAATAGGCGTTTTAATTAAATGTTTTTTTTTCCAAAATATTTACCAATTAATAGAATTGATAAAAATTTAATACATATTTAAACTAATTAATTATTGAAAAGTCTTTGTTAGTTTTTCTGAAAATTTTTTTAATTATAAGAAATATCAAATAAATATGGTCTAAAAATTATTTAAATTTTCAGACCAAATTATTATTTTAGTAAAAATTATTCTTTAGCTAATTAATAGGTATGTTAGAAAGTCAAAGTTATGACTTGACTTAAATTTTATTTTTTCTTTTTAAGTCATAACTTTGACTTAAATTTTTGTGACTTAGACTTAAAACTGGGACTTAAAAAAAAATCTGAAAAAATCCTACAACTTTTAACGAAAGCTTTCTAAGTAAAAATGCAAAAAAGTTGAAGAAAAAAATTAAATATTTATTTATCAAATTGCCATTAATCTTGTTTTTAACAATCGAATTTGAGAAATTATTTCTGGTAATTCTTTCAATTCAACTAGGAAATAATGAATGACTAACACGATTATGAAAACACTTAATTTTTTTTCAAAATTTGAAAAATAAAAAAGAGCGTTTTCATTTTGTCTTTTCATCTAAGTCATTTAGATGGATATTATTATTATTTATCTACTGATCATTTAATGACACAAAGCCTTATCACAGAAAAAATTATTAAAATAAAAAAAATTATGGCTTATCACTTATTTAGTGTTATAAATTTGATTCTTTTTCGAATATTTTGTGAATTTAAGACAAAAAAACAAAAAACTAAATATTTAAATTGAAACAACTATGAAACAACTTGCAGATTAACTGATTTTTTGCATCACTTGGATTTTGATTCCTTTCTTAACAGAGTCTCTTCAAATGATCAGATAGATTCTTAACATTTAAAAGCCGGAGGGGTCTTCCTTTATTTGTTTTTTATTCAACAGATTTAATCATTTTTTATAATTTCTTTAAATCATATCCTAAATCAAAAATAATATTACAAAAAAATTTTACTTTCATTTAAAAAAAGTCAAAAAAAGATTCAAATAAAATGGTTCGAAAAATCTCTCCGGCCTTCGAGTGTTAACTAAATAATTAAGAAACAGTAGAAAAGAGTTGGATATTTATGATGAAAAAATGCTTTGAAAAACCAGATCAATCACTTAAAAACTGTTCCCTAAACTTTATTATTTAATAAATGTTCTAAATATTTTTTATGATTAATATTATTTTATTAAATTACTTAAGAAAATATCATGAATACAAAAGACAAAAATGTTAATGTTGTATTTGGTACTTGATAAGAAAAACTTGAGATTTATCTAAACCTTCATATTTAATCGATTTGGTCAGCTTTTTAAATCTTAAGAATTGTTTAGTCATGTACTTTTTAAAAATGAATGAGAAAGTTCAATGCTGTTCAATGAAAGTTCAAAGAAAATATATCCAAAGGAAAAAAATATGTGTTTTTATATAATATTTCTCAATTAAAAATACTAGAATCACTTAGCATTTTTGAGCTTTTTCGAATTTTGTAAACTTTGATTAGACAAAATTCGATAATTAATATGCATCCATCTTTTCAGTTCTTTTAGATGTTTTCATTGAAAGCTCAAGAAGCTCCGAATCCAAAACCCCTCTTTGTCAAGTCTCAAATTAACTTCTCCAAGGACTTCTAATATACTGTAATTCGTCTAATAATTTTGTATACAAACTGAAAAAATAAACGTTAAAAAACCTATCACTTCTTATTTGGACACTTTTTTTAAAATTTTAATTCATTAAAAGAAGCATGAAGGTCTAAAAAATTTAAATATCAAGAAATAGAGATAACTTAATATTTTGATAATCTCATTACCTTTACCTTCATTTTTGAAGAATAGTATAATTAAGTTCATAGTAGGATATAAATTTGTAAATGTGATTTTAAATTTAATTTTTTTTTTTAATCCACAAAAATAAAGATAAATCACTTAAAAATAAATTTTTATAGTTAAAAAATTGGGCAAAAAAATTTAAATTGTTTTTTTGTGTTATTTCTTATACATTCTATTAATAATAAAATTTTTTTTAAAATCGAAACTTAAAATTAGTAGAATCTTATCTAAAAATTCTGATTTTGATTTTAATAGGCCGTTTTTTTAAGCAATTAATTTTTGATCATGATTATTAAAATTTGATCAAAAATTTCAATTCAAATTTTTTTAGCATTTATCTTACTCTATCTCTCTCTCTCATTCAATTTTATTGTTTAATAGTTTTACACAAAACTAATTGTGCATTTAATTCAGAGTTTTTTAAAGTCCAAAATTAAAGTCAAAGCCCGGACATAGATTTTTTTTCAATTTTCAAGAGTAAATTTTTCTATCTTAAATATCAAAATTGACTTGGATTAAAAATGTTATCTTCTGATAAACATACTTTAATAAAACAGCCAAAAAATAAAGATCTCTGATTCTAGTTCTAAATGTATTGAACAATATCCACGAAATTATTTAATTAATAAAACTCGATTTGACATAACAAAAAAAAAGTCTTTTAACTTGATTTGAAATAATTTTTAGGCATATTGAAGTTTATGATCATAATTTTATGATCATGCTCAGGTATAATTTTATTACAATTTTCTAACTAAAATATGTAATCAAAAAACTAAAATACTTGAAATATTTGGAACAAAATAAAAAAATTTTATCTTATTTTTGTAATAAATGTCAGTTACGTTTTATTTTATCACTTTTCCAATATAATATTACATATTGATTGAAAGGAAACTATTATACAACAAAAAAAACGAAAAATAAAAATATTAATTAATCTGATAATGTTAAATAAAAATTTACGCTTTTTGTCTTTCTTGATTTTTTTATCAAATTAACTATTCACCATTTTTATATCAATGTAACCTTATCCATTTTCAAAAAATGCCCATAATCGAAAAAATACCCCAAAACATTTCTCAAGATCAGTTTTTTGAATCTAATTCAAAGATAAGAACTAAAGGATAAGAACTAAAACTTATTTTCCTATTTCACAGGTAATAACTGTATTTCTGTAGTTTTCTTTCTTTGGAGAATGCTAAAAAGTGCCATGATCGATAATTTGAAAGATAATTTGAAATTTTTCTATTTTTTTTATTATTGATACTAGCTCTAATATTTAGATTTTTTTCTTGTGACTTAGACTAAAATCTTTTAGATTTTATACAAACCCTAGCAACTTGGCCCTTAGAGCTATCTTTTTTTTGTATTTTTTATCTTATATTTAGTATTTTAATGAGATTCTTAACTGATGATAAAAGTAGGGTTAAAGTTATTGAAAAATTACCGAAAATAAGCACAGAAGAACAGCCGGTTCAAAAAACAAAAAATAATAAATTAAGTATTTTTATATATAAAAAATACATTTTGGTTATATTTTTATTTTTCTAATCTAATTAGTTAATTTGTGTTATTTTTTTCTAAGAAA
>PJRA01000011.1:1361013-1402723 GCA_016987375.1 Brachionus koreanus | reverse complement strand
TATCCAGCATTTCCCGGCATGTTGTCGCCCGCTAAAGTAAAGTACTTTTCGTCGTCCAAAATAAGCGAACATGGTGAATGATATAGCATATTTGAAAGTATTTTACTCAATTTCTTGGCTTTCTCATGCTGTACGGCACTATATTTTGGTGTTTTTTCACGTTTACGATATGAAATATCCATTTTACGATATGAAATATCATTCGTATTATATATAGTGCTTCGAGCGATTCCTTGGTTAGTAAAGTGTGCCACAATGTCGGATTTTGCTATTTGTGAAATCATATTTTTGACTGTTTTTCGAAAAACCTCTCGTTCAGACACAGAAAGTCCCATTTTAAAAATTTTTTTTGCAATATTATAGCTAATTTTTAGTAGTTTATAAATAAATATATATATGATCCCCTGATCATTTGCATGATCGGGCAAGTTAACATAACTTTTGTCCATTTACTTATGCATCCGTTATTGGAAAAAAGACCTAACAGCTTTGTAGAAGGTGAAAATATACAAACTCGTCATAAAAATGGATGTTTACTTTAAACTTGTTCCAGATTGTTAATAAATTACAGCAGATCTCTTTTAATAATATCAAGGTTAATCAATAGGCTATTGCGCTTGCCTGAAAAACTTCATTTATTTTGAACAATATTCTTTAAATTGACTTAAAAGAATAAAAGTTTTTATTTATTTTATAAAATGGATAATAACTTCTTTAAATTAAAATGAACTAAAAAACAAACTATATTTCGCAATAAAATAAAATTTCATTCTTGTGAAACATTTTTGGTTTAATAAGCATAACCAAAATATTTAAATTTTAATATGCACTTTAAAAAATTGCTCTTGTTTTAAATGTAGCATGTTTTGAAAACTATCGAACACTAGAAGATTTAATAATTCAAATAAAAATTTTGAATTTTGAGTTTTAAAATAATTACAAATTTTTTTTTAAGAAAATTTTCAAGTCATTTTCCCTTTTAAATTAAGGACAGGATTATAATTTAAAAGATATTAGTACGGCAAAAGTAGGATCCTTTCAAAAAATTTTTGTTGAAAAGAATAAAGATCATACATTTCTTAAAGCGTTATTTATTTCATTCAAGTTTTAAATTTAAAAGTTTAATGATTGAAATATATTAGCTCTTAGCCTAATTTTATATTACTTCTTTTTAAAAAAAGCATAAAAGCCTAGAGCAACAGTTAAAATACGGTAATAATATAAAAATACTGTTAATAAAATGAAATTTTGAGAAGTCAAGATAGATTATGCCAGCAGATTATGCTGTCTTCGGCTTAATGAATCAGTTAGTCAACAATTTCTAATTAATTTATAACGCATGACTAGCGAGTAACAAAACCATGCTGCTCGTTATATGGGAGATTTTTTGGATCAGATGATCGACTATGTAATCTTAGATAAAAGATTCAAGAACTTTACAAGGAACGGAAGTGAGTGAGACTGGACGATAATTTCCAACATTTGTCCTACTTCCCTTTTTGAAAATGGGTGATACATTTGCCTCCTTCCATTCCTTTGGGAGGGTCGATTGGGCAAATGATTGTATGAATAACAATGCCAGCGGATCTGACAGAGCTTCAGCACACATATTAAGAACATGGGTTGCTACTTTGTATATTGAAAGCTGCATCAGGTTTAAAATGTCTCCTCTGCATGATTAATATCCTTGAAGAAAGTCGGTTGATCAAAAACGGAATGAAAGAATTCATTTAGCATTTTGCAAATGCTATCCTTATCCATGATTAGAATTCCATAAGAGTTCATTAGAGCTGCAAATGACTCTCTAACAGTAAAACGCGAGTTTTTTTTTATTTGACCCTATTCTATCCTAGTGGATAATGGGGAGGCGCTCATTTCCTTTTTTCAGCAACAGCTCCGATCTGACACAGAGGCTACTGCATCGAATTTATCATCTACACTGCAAATTTTCGCCAGTCGAAACCGGTCCCCCATTTTTTGATGAAAGGGGTTTAAACATGCGCCCCGTATTGCAGAGATATTTTGAAGACTTTTCCACCCTTAGCCTGTTTTGAACCCTCGATCCTCTGCTTACATGACTTACACACAAACAAAACGCGAGTTTAAATAAGAGTAAAATCTTTTTGGGTTCTCTTTCAGATTTTTGACCAAATTTGATTCAAAACTAATTATTCTTTTTTTTACTTCATACTTGGCCTGCTTGCAAACTTTCCTGTAGGTCATTTCTAGTACCAAAGCATTTCTCTTTACACATTTAGCTATAAAGAGATGTCTTTTAGTTCGAACAAACGAAGAAATCTCTTCATTTCACCAAAGTGGTTTCCCACTGTACTTTGATGAAGTTCTTTTTGGAACGAATATATTAGATGCCTAACCAAGTGATTCTAGGAAGGCCAGATAGCTATTTTGGATATTCCGTGTGTCAAGATTGGTCTTCCAATAAAAATCATGAGAAAATATGACATTGAAATGTAATTCCACTTTCTCTAATTAAATTGTCTACTGTCAAATTTTTTTGGTATTGAAGTCTTCGAAATGATCTGGAAACGCAAGCTAAAGTCATGTCTTGAAGTCATACTGACTAAAGGAGGACCAATTTCAACTTTAGATGCCTTGTTCGGGTTACTGACAAAGATTAGGTCTAAAGGACTCAAGGACTAACCATCATTGGTGAAAGTATTCCCAGTAACAAATTGTATAAAACCTGAACTGCTCATTGCATCGCTTACAGTTGCGCTTGAGAATTTTTACCTCTAGTCAATCGAGCAGCAGCTTTAAGCGATTTTGAAATGCATTCGTCAGTCATCAGAGCTGATTCGTCGTATCCCAGTTTTGGTGGTCTATAGATACAGCCGACTAAAAGTGGTTTATCGTCTTCAATCTTTATTGCTAGCCAGACTTGTTCACAGTCAGTGCTTAAAATATCAGTATCAGATACTTCAAATGCATATGTGTCATTACGAACATGCAAGTTACTCCACCTTTATTGCTGGAGTCTCGGTCTGATCTGAAGATTTTATACCTAACCATCTCAGCAACTGGGCTCTCATTAAACCAAGTTTCCGTGATTCCTATTACACTTGGTAAAATGCTAAATGCACAGGCCTCTAGGATGTGCATTTTAGTTTTAAGACTATTAGCGTTAGTATAAAAAAAATCAAGCTTGCTATTTTTATCCGAAGAACTTGATAGCCGTAATGAGGAAGTCTATGAAAGACGTTGTATTGAAGAATCAGATGGGTAATTTTTTGAAAATTCTGCACTTAAGGATGTAGATGTGAATTCATGGTTAGGATCTCTTGTTGCTTAATGGCGATTTCGTATACCCCAGAAGCGTTTCTTATCATATTCACAAATCTTAAAGTTGAGAATTCGTCCTTCTATTGTTTCTGATTCCGGTTGATTGCTTTTTCTCTTATCGCGCTCTTCCCGGAGCTTCCGATTCACAATTCTCTGGCTTGGTGTGAGATCCTCATTTATATAAATGTCTTTGAAGCCTTCTAATTTACGAATTTTTTTTGAACATCGAAGAATATCTGATCTAGCTGAAGGTGATTCCATTTTTACAACAACTAGAACTCTTGCATTTTGCCCAGGGATTGAGGTATCAGATCTGCGACTAATTTTCCTCGCTTTTTTTACTTTTGATGCCGGTACATACAGTTAAACCGCTAAGTTTTGTATGAATTCCAGCTCAAATTTATAGCCACAGTTAAAAAGTGGACCTGGAATTGATGTAACAACATTTTTTACTCTTTTTCTTCCTTCTTTTTCATCTAAGTTGCCATGGTTGCAAGCATTGCCACAGCACCATTGTCTTTATGTGCCATTCCTTTAACAATATTTGAGCAGCTAAGTGGTTTCGTCAAGTCAACTTGGGTTGATCTTTCCTCATTTAGATTAGATGCATCGACAAGTGTACTGAGAGTTGCAAGTGTGGTCCTTTGAATTTCATTTTCCTTTTCAAGAACTTCAAAACGTTGAACAAGATAATACAAACAATTGCTCGTTTTCGCAAGCCAATTATGGTGGTTTTTTCCGACTTCTGAAGTGGTTGAATGCTGAAGGAAGCTTTGGCCAATTTGACTCCTGCAGAAATGACAGGTCAATCTGTTGTTGAACATTCATTTGATAATTTATGTTAATTTTTCAATTTCAAGATTTCAAAATTTCTGGTGAATAGTCCGCTTAGATAGACGAAGCTAATATTACCAGCTTTTTCTTTTATAAGTAATAAAACTTTATATTTCCTATTTTAATTGTACATAAATACAAATTTATTTTTATTTTTTTTTCTAATAAGATTCGAATATGAATGAGGGCTGAAAAGAAGGCGTTGCCATTCGGAACAACCCTGTAAAAAACTTTTCCTGAATTATTTTTAAATATAATATATATATATTGAAAATTTTCAAAAAACTAGGACCCAATTATCCAAATAAAAGTAAAAAAATCAATACTATTTAATGATATTTTATTAGAAATTAAGAAGAAAATTTTTTCCTAATAAATAAAAAAAACATTAAGAAATCCTAGTGGATAAATAAATTTAAAAAAAAAACAACAAATTTTTAGTATCGAATTGATTCACTCTCAATAGTGTCAATGTATGAGGCATTAAAATCACTAATACCAGTGCTTTTATTTATTTTATTTCTTTTGCCAAATGAGGGTTTGCTATCTGGATCGATTTCATGATTGGATCTCTTATTGCATCTAGCTTTGTCAGCCAATTTGTGCGAGTAGCGCTTAATTCTATCAAATTTACTGTGATCGTCTGGTGACTTACCACCGTTTTTTCTCGATTTAATATGCAGTTTATCTGTTATTTTCTTAATGGGCGAGTCGCCTGAGCCTTTATTTGTAATATTTCTGGTTTTTGAGGTGATTGTATCTGTCAGGCCCTTTAGACCATTGCCAACTTTAGTAGTCATGCTTTTCAAACCATCCATTTCGTTTTGAATATTAGACGAATCTTTTTCAAATTTTTCAGAAGCAAATTTTTTTATTGATGAATCACTCGTCTTGATGTTTTTAGAATTTTCTATTGGTGAAATGGAGCGCATTAAGACGCCATTATTTGTTTTTGAAAAATCCGGGGGTGATCGAGGTGACGCAATATATTTATCTCTGTTTTCATCATCAGCTTGTTTTGAACAAACACAACAAGCATACTTCGATAGAGCTTGAAAAATTTTTTTGGTTAATTTAAACAACGAATCCATTGGATGCTTCGAGAGTTAACATTTAACTAAAAGTAAACAACTCACCAGTTTTCATTTAAAAATCAATCAAGCAAAAAGAAATAATTTCTAGAAAATGAGTGTGGAAAAATGAAGAGTTCAAATTTCTAAAAATTAAAATTTATTTTTTAGATAATTCAATTCTGAGTCTAATTTAATTTGGCTCTTAATTGGTCCTAAACTTAAAATTTCAACAGTCAGCTTTACAAATTTTGAAATAACTAATTAGCTTAAAATTTTTTAAAAAATTTTCTCTAGTTTTATAACCATATCAAATAAAAATGCTTTTTTATCAAAATTTAAAAACCAATTTATTGATTTTGAAAATGAAACAAAATTTTTAGGATTTTTTTTCCAACTGTTAGCTAAATCGTAGACCATCAATTATTATAGGATAAATTTCAATTATTGCCTGACTTAAAACTAAATTCTATTAATTTCAACTCTGAAAATTGTAACTATGAATGAGCAATGGCCAAAAAAAATTTTTGAATAAAATTCTTAAAATCAAACATAAATAAATAGCTCTCATACAAGTAAAAATACAATGATCTAGAAATGGACAGAATTTGCATTGAGTTTTTGTACATGAGTTCATTTAATTAGAATTAATTTAAAGGACTGGCAAAAGAATTATTTTTCTCCAATTTTCCGATTGTTCATTTTTATTCATCTTTTTTAAGATAAAGCTGTAGAATCATGGCATTTATTATAAGTGATAGAAGTTAGCGTTAGTTTTGAGTAAACTAACGTAAGCATACTTATCTTAATGAAAATTATTAATTGAATTAGGAATTAAATTTTTTTTTGGTTTTGACCAATTTCTCCTAATAAACTTATATTTTATCTTTATCAGGAGGAATCCTGCGATTCGAAAAATTAAGCAAATATCAATTTTATCAGAAAACATTCTTTTTGGATATATATGAATATTTGAAAAGTATATTAAGCTGAATAGACTGAAAAAATTCGAAAACTAAAGTAAATTATTTATAACAAAACTGAATAGTTGATTTGATCAAATTTTTGTTGAATACAGCCGAATCTTTTATTTGAGTTATGTGGTGTTATGTTATGGGGTCATGAGGGAGGGGAGGTTAATTTCCAAGCTTTTTCAATATGTAAAAAATAAAATCAAAATTTATTTACAAAATTTTATAAAATTCAAGTTTTCTATTTTTAGCTAAAACGAAAATATCCATAATTTTATTGACATGTACATCATACATTTAATTTCTGATCATTCTTTATTAATTTAACAAATTTTATTTAATCAATCTTGATCTACTTGGATTCAAATTTAATATGCTTTTTATTTTAAAATAAATCACTAATCCAGTCAAATTAAATTTAGATGATGAAAAAAATTTTAATCTTATTTTAAAAATGAATTTTCTATCTTTCTACTTCAGTAAAGTAAAAATAAGATTTTTATGATCTTTATCTTACCGTATTTTAACTAGGCTTTTATGCTATTTTTCAAAAGAAGCAATAACGTTAAACTGTTAAATTTAAATCTTGAAGAGAACAACTTGAAGATTGATTTTAAACTAGTTGGAATCTTAGAGCAATTTCTTAAAATGCATATTAAAATTCAAATATTTTGGTTCTGCTTATTGAACCAAAAATATTTAAAAATATATATATATTTTATAAAATATATATAAAATTTTATTTTATTGCGAATTTATATATTATTTATTTTAGTTGTTTTTTAGTTTAATTTTAATTTAAGAAGTTTTTTTCCATGGTTATAAAATAAATAAAAAATTTATGTCTTTATTTTTTCTTTCAAGTCAATTTAAATAATTTTGTTCAAAATAAGATATATACTGTAATAAGTTTTGATTTATAATATTTCAAAAAATTTTATTTTTATAATTATTAATAAATTAAAAAAAATCTTGTTTGTTTTCTATCAATTAGAAGAATTTAAAATTTCGGAATAAAAATTGATGAAAATTAAAAAAAATTATAAAAATAAAAGTAACTGATATAAGTGAGGTAATGCTAATTATCAATTGCTTCTTTGAAAATATCCATTAAACTATGTATTCCAATAAAATAGCCATCTTCGAGAGTACCTTCTTCCCATTTGACATCATGTCTAAGTTTAACTCCTTCTGGCAGCTTTCTTGTTTTGCCAAAATCAATCATCCAAATATTAGCCTTGTTTTGATCATGGACAAATAACAATGACGAACCGATCATCTTTAAATTATAAATATTTAATTATCAAAAATAAAAATTAATTTGTCTAACTTCATGTGAATTGAAAAATTCGGATTTCTCTAAATTTTCTTTTAGACACAACAACCGATCCAGGTACTTTTTCTTAAAAGAAGATGAAAAAATTAAAAAAAAACTAATAAATATATTTTTTTTACCATTATATTTTTGTTATTATCAGTATAGTTTATCAAATGTTCAATGACTTGACCTTTTTGATTCATTGAGTAGAATTCCTTTTCTTGTACTTGAGATTTCTGTAATACTCAGATAAAAATTTACGAAAAATTTAAAAATCTCACTTTGACTGCTTCGATTCTAAATCCAAGAGTAGCCGAGCATGTACATCGCTCTCTCCAAGACATATAGCGTCTTTTATTGATAGCCTGTATTTGATGTTCCTCTTCAGTCAGTTCGTTCGGGTCTATTTTTAACAATTTAACATAAAGATCATTTCGAGGCTTTGTTTCTTTTTCATTTGTTTCATCAATAATAAATGTTCTAACTCCTATTTTTATGTCCATTATGCACGGGTTAACAAATCCGTAAAGTAAATCTTGCATCTCAGTATAGCCTAGAATAAAAATTTCAAAACAAATTTTTTTTTCAACTTCTATTTTAAATTTACAATTATCATCATCAAATTTCAAGTTAATTCTGTCTATTTTTGGTACAAATTGAGACAATATATCATTTTGTAGCAAAATTAAGCAATCTTTTTCCAATTCATCCATAATTTTGAGAATGTAGCCTTCTCGATCGCCAGGCTTAAAACGGCCGGCATGTCCCGCCAGTTGAATCCAATTGTACTTTTTCCCATTAAATTGCTTCTTAAATGCTACTTTGCTATTAAGAACCTGACAAAGAACGTCCCATTGCTAAGGAAAAAAATGACAATTGCATTAATAAAATTTAAAATTTTAGATATACTGATATTTTGTTTGATAATTGGTCATTTTCTTGGTCTTTGAGAAAACTATCATCGCAGCTGAAGCTCTCTGATTTGCATAAACTGTTGGACGGAAGTGAGTTGAGGCCAACCTCGCTTTTTGACAAAGACCGGTTGCGTTTAAACAACATTTTCTCAATCTTAGCACTTTCTCCTAGCAATAGTGAATTAGTTTGTCCATTTAAATTGGCAAGGAGCTGATAGTTGATTAAAGTTTTCATTTTTTTTAAATTTTAAAATGTTCAATTTGGCTAAATAGAGCTATATATCATCTAAAATGCCATTTTTTGGATGAGTAATCTAAAATTTCGAAATTATTAAAAAGTACTCAATAGATTATTAAATTTAAATACTATGGAACTTTAGTCTTTTGAATGAACCGTAACAAGATTTTTCTTATTTTCAAGCAGTTAATAAAAATTTATAAAATTGCAAAAATAAATTTATATTTGATTAATTTTATTTTTTTTTTGTCAAAAAAAATGTAAAATAAAAATCAATTTCAATTCTTTTTTTTTGCAATAAAAAAAAAAATAAAAATTTATGCATTCAACTTATTTAATAAACATTAATGGAACCCTTAAATTTTCCTAGATAAAATGAAAGCAACAAGTGACGTCATTGATTTGAAAAAAAAAAAAATAGGTTGATTTTGAAATATTTTGTTTTTCTCAAAATTAAAATAAAAATTATAATTTTTTTAGCAATTATCGGGAGTGGAATAAGTGGTGCAGCGAACGCTTATTTTCTCAGGCAAACATTTTCTAATAATGTTGAATTGGTTATGTTCGAGAAAAGTGACAAAATTGGCGGCAGACTTGCTACTTTTGAATTCAATGAGCGACTTTATGAACTTGGTGGTTCAGTTCTTCATCCGAGTAACAAGTATATGAGTGAATTTATAGATAAATTAGGTTAATTAAAATTTTTGTTTAAAATTTATAATTTTAACAAATATTTATTTTAGAACTACAGAAAAAGGAAAAAGAAAAATCAACTAAAGAGGCTCTTGGTTTTTTTGATTCAAAAGGTTTGATTTTAAAAACTACTGGAAAATTTTATGGTCTTGTTGACAAAATAAATTTTATCAAACATTTCGGATTTATTCAATTATTTAAATTCAAAAGTTGGCTACGGTCGTTTATACGTGATTTTTCAAAGTTAGATTTTTTATTTTTTATCTTTTGATTTCAAATAACACTATAAAGCTTTTTTTTCCTAAAATTTAAGTCAAAATTTAATAGAATTTTAGTGCAATTTAAAAATTTAATCTAATCAAATCAATAAAATCTTTTTAAGATCTATAATTTTCAACAGTAAAAAATATTTTTATCAAAAATGTTTGCCAAGTTCCTTACAGAATTTCATTTTTTTATATGCGAAATTAAGAGAATATATATTCAAATCCTCTTTCTCTCCATAAAATCTTTCATTTTTGTGCCATTTCTATCAATCTAAAAGATTAGTTATAATAAATAGTCGTTTCATGATAAAAATTCTTATTTATTAAGATGTAAATAATATGCATTAAAAGATAAATTTCTTCATAGATCAAAATCAAAAAAAATATAAGTTATATGAAAAAAAGAGTTTTAAATCAGTACATAAAGGCTAAAAATCTTGTAAAAAAGCATATTTTTTGATGATGTTTAGAAATACGAAAAAAGAAGAAATTAAAATTTATTTATAGTGTGCATCTTTTCAAGACTCTATCGGCAATTTCAAAATTGGTAAAACTACCAAATGCAAAATGGTTTAAATTTTTTCAATAATTTTTAAAATTGAAATATATTTTTTCTTTAACTCTAAAACTTATTTAAAAGAATCTTTCATATCAAAGATAGCATGTTTCACCCAGATTAAATCTCTTCAGAACTAAGGAAATCTGCAAAATAGTTTAAGGATTAGAAAATCATTAACATTTAATTGTAAATTTAGTAAAGATCAAATTTAGGATGATACATTTTTTCAATTTACGTATAACAATCAAATAAATATAGCAACAGTCTTTTTAGATAAGAAGTTCTCAAATTGGTTCAAAATGGACGCGAAGACATTAGATATCGATTCATAAAAAAAATATGATATGTTTGAGTTGTGGATAATATAGATAATAAAAGATTTTTTATTTGAAAAAAATTAGTTTAATAGCACAAAATTTTATTTCCGAGAATCTTATGATTGTTAAAACCATATTTTTCTATTTAGCATATTCTTTAAAAATTGGAAATTATAGAAATTTTTGTATTATTTTTGAACAATGAAGAGCAAGGTGACAAAAATTAAACAAAATTTTTTTGTTTTGGATTATAGTACCGTAAACTCTTGCGATATTGTGCATAGGATTACTTTTTATTCTTAGGTTTTAGTGCACGCATAAGCTAACCCTAACCTTCTAATGTTAAAATTGTCCCCCATTAGAATGCGTGCAAAAAATGCGCATTTCATGTTTTGACGCGACGTTAAAATTCAAAAAACCTGCAATAATAAAGTTATAAAAAGATTCCTATTTAATGAATGATTTACAAGGTTTATAAGCTCAATATAAAAACTTTCTTGACTTTTTTCAAATAAGTTTCCTCTTAAAGGAGATTTAAAAAAACAAATTTATTATTGCTTAAAATTTTCTATATTAGCTTCTTCCTTTTTGATTGAAAACACTTTTGATGATGAGGAATTTCACAAGATGAATATTTTTATTCTTGTTAAATATTCTAATGAAATTTTAAAAATCAAGACACGTATAAATAAATGTCGAAAGTCGATTTTGTTGAATTATAATCATTTAAAAATACAATTTTTCCCAAAAACATTTAAATGTAATAACATCATCAATTAATTTGTGTTTTCTTTTGGTCAATATCGTTTGAAAAAAAACAACTGATGAGGGCATATGGAAGGAAGATTACAGTTAATAAAAATTAAGCAATATGACCATAGAATTTAACCAATTTTCATTATTCTGCACTAAGCCATAAAAGATATAACTTTATAATTGAGCAATTACGTAAAATAGTTAGGCTTTAGAAACTAACAATAAGAAATATTTTGTAGAATTAAGCTTGAATAAATTTTTTTTTCCTAGTATCTACAGCCTTCAAGACAAAGGATTTGTATTCACAAATTTAGATGAATTTTTGACCAAATTAAATCCTGAACTTAACAAAATTGCACAAAAATCTTTACAAAGAACTTTACGTGAACAAAAATTCAATGATCGAATAATAAATGAATTAGCAAGTATTGCTTGCTTAACAAATTACGGTCAGTCTATCCTTATAGATGGTTTCGTTGGTTCTGTGTCTCTAGCTGGACTAATTGATGAGCTATGGTCAGTAAAAACTGGAAATAGATCAGTTGCCGAAAAACTAATTGAAAAAGCTGATGTCCAATTACATTTAAACACCAGTGTTAAAGGTATATACAAAGATCCAACTGATCAAGAGAAAAATTTAATTTTATTTGAGACCGAGGAAAAAACCGAGATAACAGATAATTCATTTGACTATGTAATAATTGCATTTCCCCTTTACAAAGATGTTTTTAATGATCAATTCAAAATTGAATTTGAAGTTGAAAATCTAATTAATTTGGAAATGCAAATCACTAATACTTACATTATATTTGGAGAGCAGATTTTGTTCCCAGAAATGGCATCAAATAAGCGAATCAATTTACATTCTACAGATCCATCATTGCCGTATAGAAGTATATGTGTTCAGTTGCCTTGTGATTATTGTGATAATAAAGACAAACACTTGTACATGAACTGTACCAAAAAACTATACAAAATATTTTCAGAACAAATTTTAGATGAAAATGATTTTGATAAAATTTTCAAGCAAGGATATAAAATTGTTCAGAAAATTCCATGGAGAGCTTATCCTAAATACACGGAGAATCCAGAAAAAAAAGTTATCCCACAAGTCGTTCTTGATCAAGCAAGATCAAGAGTTTATTACTCAAATTGTATGGAATGGTCTTCTTCTTGTATGGAAATATGCTGCATTTCGGCTAGAAATGTAGCCAATATGATAGCTATTAAGGAAAAAGTCAAAATCAAACCATTTTTCAACAGATCAAAGGAAAAAATTAATGTTCATTTTGTTTGTAAACTATCCACAATCGTCTTTTTGGTGGCATTTTTATATAGTTCATATTTTAAAATATAATCTTTCTTTAATTTTAAAAAAATCTAAATTAAATTTAAATTGATTAGCATTTAATTTACATATATTTAGAAGATTAAAAAAAAATTAAAATTTAATTTAATCTGTCAACAAATTCTTAAAAAAGATTAAATAAAAAATAAAACCGTTTTTTTTATTTAATTAATTTAATAATAAAAAGGAAGATAAACGGCTTCAATTTGACACAAGTGGCTGCATTGGCCTGTCTCCTTTCTTAATAAAAGGTATTCAAACATGCTTTTCATGCTACTCGTGTGACTGGCCAAACCTCCCGACTATACAATCTTAAGAAGGTAGATTAGATTTGTACAATTTATTTCCAAGATTAAAATATCAAAAGTTGTACATATTCAGTACAAGATTTTCAAGATCAGAATTTAGGAGTATAACCTTTATCAAATAATTTTTTTCCATCAAACAAGTACATCAAAAATTTTGTTATAAAAATTGTTTTTAAATTAGAACTTTTTTATTAAAATTAATTTTTAAATATGTTGAAATAAAATAAGTTTTAAAATGAATTACTATCTCCCAACAAAAGGAGCATAATTACAGTTACAGGCTTTGCCCCCTTGACCAATAAAGCAAAGTATTTGACAATCGATCGGGTATCTTAATTTTTCACTTGTATCAATTTCAATCTTATAGCATTTACAAAATTTTGAAGCCAATGTAGGACTTTGTACACAGGCTAACGCACATTCTAAATGTAAAAAATTAAACATTTTAAAGTTTTTCTTTAAAAAGTATAAAATACCTGACTCAATTTTATTTGATATTTTTATTTTCTTTATTATTGAATTGATTATGGCAGGCTTTTCAACTAATGATCTCTTTCTATGATAGTTGTTAGTTCCAATGCACATATCAAAAAGACTCAGACTCAGAACTAAACTTCGAAAGAAATATGATTTGAAAATCATTTTTTTTCTAAGAAAAATAAAACTAAAATCTATTTAAATTGATCAAAATTTAAATAGAAATATTTAATTTTTAATCTATAATACCTTGTAATTAGTGATATAGTTAATTAAATTTGTTGTATTGTATTAAAAAAGGATTATTCTTAATTTTTTAAAAAAAAACACGCGTTCTCAACCGACTAAACAATCGGCATCAATTTTTTAATATCATTATTATTTAAAATTTCTTATTTATTTTAAATTCAAAAAAATAAAATCTAATCTCTGAGGTTTTTGAAAATTTTATTTATTTTGGTTTAAATTAAATTTTAATCTTTTAACAACACCTAAATAAATTTTTTTTATTTTAAAATTATTTTATTAAATCCCTTTAATCAAATAATCTTCACGAGTCTAAAAAAATGATTATTTAATTAAAAAGCCTTTTTATTTAAATCATTCATAAAAAATTCTAAAATTCCATTTAGAAATTGACTTTCTTTTAAACATTGTTTTCTTGTTTTCTTTAGATGAAAAAATAAAATAAAAACATAAAAAAATTAAAAACAGTTTATTTAAATAAAAAAGATTAAAAAATTTAATTTTCAGCTTTAAATTTTTTTTAGGACTTTAAATCGATATAAATGATCAATGATTAAAATAATGTTTTCAAAATTTGTGTTTAAAATTTGAGCAAAGAAAAAAAATCAATTCAAAATATCTGTTTTCATTAGCAAATGTATCACCGTTACCAAAAGGGGACTTAAGACCCTCTCCCTGGAATAGTCGCCAAGTATCGTTAATTTCTATTGTAGATTCCATAATAAAAGAATCAATTAAATCAGAAAGAATTTAGTGTACATCTTAAAGCAGTATTTTCTACCTATAACGTCATACTTGACCAATATATTGAAAATGATAGATTTAATTTCCGCAGCAAAAACTTTACCGATTTACATCATTTTCAAAGATTTCACAAAGACTTTCGATAAAGTCTCTAACAGAAAGCTTCTGTTTGAACTCAAATTACTTGATTTTGGTAATGGCTTGATAAATTTGATAAAGACGTTCAACATCAGTTCAAATATGATAAAAGTTAACAGTGAGTAAAGGTTGATGCTGGGTCTTTTACTCTTAATTAAATTACTAGTAATTGAAAATTAAATAATTATAAACTAAACTAACTTGAATAAAAGAAAATTGAAAAAGGATCTAATTCAGAACTACAAATTGGTAAACAACTATGAAAAAATTGATTTTAAATAAGGAACTAATTACATCCTTAATACAAAATCTGGTAGCTGAAGAAATGAATCGAGAAATACCTTTTATCTAATAAGGGCACAATTTTAGAATTGTCTTCTTAGATACAACTTTTTTAAAATAAAGTTGTGAATAGATGAAATAAACTCTTGGAAGATAAGCTAAATGCAAAGAATCTAAATGCTAAGAAACGCTACAGTTTTAACTGCTACTTCTAAAACCTTATATTTTGTATCAGATTAGTGTTGAAGACCCGCCTATTGGCAATGTGGATGGCCAAAAAAATTAACCGAGACCTTGAGCGGCCATGCCTGGATCCAAAATGCGCTGGTCGGCCAATCAATAAACGGTTTGTAGACCAGCCGGCCACTAAGGAGTCTGTTAACTAAAAATTTTAGTTAAATTTTAGTATTGAAAAATATTAAACGAATTATTCAAGAATTTACTAATTTTAAAGACACGTTAATTAAAAATTCAAGTTAAATTTTACATTTTACCCTTAATTATGGTTATTCTTAAATTTGGCCGGCCTCAAAAAAGTCGAACTTTTTATAAACGGCCCTCAGACGACCGGTCAATTCACGGCCGAAACTGGCCGTCGCCCAACACTATATCAGAAATACAAAATGATTGATAAATTAAACAAATTCAAAGATTGATCTTCGTAAAATTTTATTATTCTAACTTTAAAGATAAAAATAAAATAATCACAATGGATTATGTCCCTTTAAACTTTTTACAATTAAAACTATTTTTAGATTAGAAAATTAAACGATGTCAGGAAAAATAATTTTTCTCAGCCTAAAGAATATTAGTGGCATGACAGCATGACCGAAAAGCTTAAACAACAGGAAACTTGTAAACGCTTTAAAGACTCAAATAGTGCAAAGAACAACAAATACAGACCGATCAAAAGTTATTTTCAGCTATAAATGTAATTTTTTATTAACATAATTTGAGAATTTGAGGTAGTATCAATCGTAAAAGTCGAATAAATCAATTTGTCAAAACAAAATATGAAGAAAATTAAAAAATGGTTGTTTTTTCAACAAGATGGTGCAGACAAGGCTCATTCCTATTGAGATTGGTTTCTCGAAAAGCAAATACAATCTTTTCAGAAACAAACTTCACATTTAGCAGTGCTAAATTTTCTAAAAAAAATGCTAAGAAATTTTTTTTAGCCTATAATAATAGAAATCAAAATCTTAATTCTAATTTAAAATTATTAATATTTCTTTTTATATTCCCAAATATTTATTCTATATTTTAATTAAAATAAAGTATACAAGAAAAAAAATTAGTGATTAATATATGCTTTTAAATATAATAGTAACTTCTCAAATTAAAATGACTAATTTTTTAGACACAATGATTTTAATTTTGATAATTTTTTTTTAGTAAAACAATATATCTTTTAGTATCTTGTTACTATCATACTTAAGGTAGCATTCTAGTTTTGTTTTTAGTAAAATGAGATTCTAAAAAATTGATTTTTGAGAATAGCCATTTGAATTTAATTTCACTTTTTTAAAATTTGAATCTACGATAACAATTGTATTCATTATTTAATAATAGTTTTTAAAAGTAAATTTTATTTACCATGCTAAATTTTAATGATCATAAAGAAAAATTATCTAAATTAAGATTTTATTTATAAAAATTTTTTGATAAGTCTTTTTCCTGAAAATAATTCTGATTATTTACAAAATTATCTAAAAAAAATAAATTTTCATTAAATTTGTTTTTAGGAACCAAAATTTCGCCGAATGCTTTTAAAATTAAGTAGATTTGAATTTATAATAGATGATGAATCGTATCTCACTCTTGGTAACACCGCGCTGCCATTGAATGAGATTTTTTATAGCAGCAATGCTAGCTAGACGCTGCAGAGTGTAGAAAACAAGTATGTTAAAAAATTTGAAAAATTAATGGTCTGGTTGGGTAATTCACAACGCGGAATAAGCGAACCATATTTGTACCTAGTGGTTTAACGGTCAATCAAAAAGTCTGCATTGGAGAGTGTATTGTTTAGTGTATTGGAAGGTTCAGTTATAATTAAACAAATCTAAAACCTTTGTTAAATAAAATTCTTTTTATGATAAAATCAATTTTGTGCCATTTTGTGCAATTTTTTTCTTAATTAAAGTAAAACTTAACTTAACCAAAATAAAATTGAATTAATTTTTAGATATAAAGAAAAAACAGTCTTTTAAAAGTAGCATTAGATTCAAAACGCTCCTTTTAACTATTTCAGTGTAACAAAATTATTGAGAATTGATATAACCATTTAATGATTTGACTAAAAAATTAGTTAAATTTATTTTGAAAGAAAATGATAAAATTCATAGCTCCCAAACTTATAAATGTATTCATAAGGTGCACAATATCGCAGAATAATATTAATTTCTCAAAATTTTATGCTAATTTGAAATAAATGAGAACAAAACCAAAATAAAATATAAATATTTTTTGAAAAATTAAGGCTCTTTTTTTTAAAATCTCACACATTTAATTTACAAGCATATTTGTTTGCATCAAGATATTTTGTCCATTTTTTGCTAAAAACTATTTTTATATCATTCAAAAAAAAACATAAAAAAATGTCTGCACAAAGCTCGGAAAATTCGGTGAAAAAAATTTATCAAACAGTTATTGATGAAGTTATTGATAATATACGTGAAGCTTTTCTAGACGAAGGTCACGACGATTCTCTCCTTCAAGATCTTAAACAAATGTGGGAAAACAAATTGAATTCTTCAAGAGCAGTCCAAAATGGTGATGAACACTCTGAGCCATCGTTGCGTCTACCTACTCACAAAGAACCACCAAAAGGAGTCGGTCAAGAGATGAAACCAGGCTTAGACCCAGCCACAAGAGCTGCTTTTCAGGCTCTGCCACATTCACTTTACTCGGGCCAAGACGTAAGTTTAAAATTAAAGAAGCATTTGGGTGCTCAAGTTGATGGCGGAGTTGATGGTTCCAGTTCTGATGAAGATGAGGACGAGACTGATTTAGTCGGAGGAATTCCTGGTGATGAAGATGACGATGATGACAAAAATGATGAGCCTAGTGAATGCGAAGGAAAAGAGGATTCAGATCCATTGAATTCTGAGGATGATTTGACCGAGCCGGGCTCGCCAAACTCCAATGTGGATCTTTTTGACACAGAGCACGTCATTGTGTGCCAGTATGATAAAGTAAATAAAATTTAAAAAAAGAAGAGAAAATATGCTAGTTCCCTTTTTCTTTAAAGATCACTAGAATAAAAAATAAATGGAAATTTCACTTAAAAGATGGTATCATGAACATAAACGGAAAAGATTATTTGTTTAGTAAAGCCAATGGTGATGCTGAGTGGTGAAGTCAATTATATTCCTAATTTAGAAAAAATTGTTAATTTACGAATAAATTAAATTAAATATTTCACTTGTAATAATAATAATAATAATAATTTAAAAACTGTCAAAATTTTTTTTACTATACATTATAAAAATAATTATAGGATTTATTAAATTAAATAATAATATTTTCTAAATTAAGCCTTAAATTCAAATGACTGAAACTTTTACATTGACTTTTATTACCAACGAGTAGAGTTATAAATTATTAAAGACAACATAAAAAGGTTATTGAAGAAATCATTTTTATTGAATTTCTTTATTTTTCCGTGATGTAATTAATTCTCAACTAAAAAACATTCAAAAAATTGTATAAATATAAAAAAGTTTAACATATAATTGATAAACATATAATTTTTTTTTAATAATATTTTTCTAAAAATAAATGAAATAAACTGAAATTTTTAGTTTTTTTTTAATCTTTAATTTGAATCAGACAAGTTTATTTTTACTTAGGTCAAAATAAAACTAAAACTTGTAAAACATATTAAAAAATAAATTCTTAATATCTAAAAAATTGTATTCTAAAAACTTTTTTGTTATTATTTTATCTGAAAAAAAACTTTTATAGTAATTTTTTACAAGATTTGTTTTTTATTAAAAAATAAAATACTTTAATTTAAAATTTTCTTTTATTGTATAAAAATATTTTATTTTCATTAAATTAGTCAATAGTTTACTAAAAATGTTTTCTCAAAATGTAAGTAGTCTATTTATTTATTTTATTTTATTTTTTTGGCTAAAATTTATCAAACATAATTTTTTGCAATTTCTGAGACAGCTTAGACAGACTAATACAACTGGTGTTATTTGACTGATGAAACACTTTTCAAAACAAATGAAATATACAATTGAGAAGCATAAAATCTTTATAAGCTAAATATATTTTATTTTTTGATATCAAAATATTGATCTTTAGAGCACAAAAACATAGGTTATTGGTAATGAATAATGGTCATCATAAACTCTAAAGGGATATTATTTTAGTGAAACTAAGAAAAAAAGAGAAAAAAAATTTTTTTTTTCATTTTTTATTTAATTATAGCGTTTTTATTTATTTATTTAATTAAAGTTTAAGTCCCATGGACAAATTGAGGTATGATATGAATATAAAAAAAAATAAAAAAAAAAAATATAGCGTTTTTAATAAAAACTTTTGAAAATTATATTTTACAACTGTTTAGTATCTTAAAAGTTTTGGTTTTTCATAACTTCACTTTATTAATTTTTTATTATAAAAAAATTTTCTGTACTAACAAGATTAACTTATATAATTTTTAGAGATAAGATATTCAACATTTTTTAATTATTTTCTTTATCTTAATCTTATTTAAAATAATAAATATCAGCAATTAAACGAATCATTATAAGTTAAAAAGACATTATTAAAGGTTTCCTAAAATAATTTAAAAAAACTTTGATAAATGTTTGGAACATGGAACGTATGATTATAAACCGTACACCCAGTTAATAAACCACATTTAAAAAATGAGCAACCTTCCCTTTTATCTTGTTAAATAGAATTGAAAAAGCTTTAATAAACAAGGTCGTAATTACACTTAAAAATTTTTTATATCTTAAATTGAAATACAATTTTTAATTTTATTTTGCTTTTTTTTTTTGAAAAATAAAATCAAAATAGAGAGAAAAAAATTTTTTTTTAATTTTTATAATTTAAATCTTTGTAAAATTTTTTCAATAAGTTAAAAAATTAAAAAATGTCATCAGTTGGTTTTCACAATCGTGACAAAGTATTAAATAGCTTCCACAATTTGCTCGAAATTTCATATAGCTACGGATTTGAGAAACATGTAATAAATTCCTACATGAAGAAATTTATTTAAGATTTTTATTAAGGATTCGGATACAATCAGCTGCATTGAATCATCTAACAATAAATTACTCGAAATTTTACAACAGATTGAATCAAAAAATGAAGTTCTAAACGAAGTAAAATTAGTATTTAATCATAAATTACTGCTTAAAAAAATAACTAAGATAGTCCAAGTACTGAAACCTTCTGATATGAATAGGCTAAAAAAATCTATAAAACAAACGAATGCATTCGGTAAATTTATTCTAAAAATTAATAAATAAAAATTAATTAATAATTTAATTTTTTTCAAGATTGTAATTACCTCAATGCGTTGAAAGTTTTTAAAGATTCATTAAAGAATGTTTTGGAAAATATGGACACAATCATTGAAAAAATAAACAAAGAAAAATCGGCCAGTAATATAAAAATGGAATTTAAATATCAAAAGTACATTTGATTTTTTAATAATTAACAAGTTAAAGTCAAAGACTTAAAATTCTTGACCTTTGACTTTTGTTTATTTAAATTTTTGATTGTAATAATAAGCAAAATTAAAGATTAGTATCAAAATTTTTGGAAGATACTCAGAAAGAATTGACTGAATGTGAAGAAAATGCCAAATTTTTCAAAACTCTAAAAGATTTTTTGAGAGACTTCAGGTTTAATACAGATATTGTAAGTATCAGTGTATATATAACATTGTCTTCAATAAATGAATCAGCTAATCAGCTTGTTTTTAAGGTAAAATATGATTTTGAATTTGTAGGAATTTATGAAAAATTAAAGCAAAGCATCGAATTATTAATTACGTTTAATGAAAAATTAAATGAAGTGAAGCGCAAGAATACAATTAAATTCTAAAATTAACTTTTAAACATCAAATATTACATAAATGCATTTAAATTCGCTTTAGATTCTAAAATTCAATATTTTTTAGAAGGATTTTAAGAAGTTTATTTGTACAATTATAATTTTAAAATTTAATAGACTAGAAAAAATTCTTGCAAATAAAGCCTTTCATTAAAATCAAATTTTTTAATACTTAGTCTAAAAGAGCATATATGAATATACAACTAAATAATGAAATAGTATATTGAATTTTCTAAAAGAATGCTTTCTAATACATTGATAAAGATTCAAAAAACTTTAGTTCTCATTTATAAAATAAAAGGACTTATTTAGGCTAAAACCTTAAAATTTTTCAGCTCAACTCGACCCATCAAAGCAACTACACTCTAATGAATATAAATATTATAGATAATGTTAAATCAAATAAATTTTACAGAAATTTGTTGACAAAAATTAATGTAATTTAAAAAAAAAAGTTATGTAAAAATTTTAGAAATATTTTTTTTGAAGGCAAAATTTATTTTAAATAATAAAAGAAATGAGCATTTTATTTTATTTTCAGGATGAAAAATAGTTGTTAGAATTTGCTTGCATCTATCAAATAAACATCCAAATTATTCTCAAAAACATTTACATTTGATATATTCTTGGAAAAATTTAAAATAGCGAGACTTGTCCATTTGTAAATGTTTTATGACAAGCATTTCTTAACTTCAGTATAGCAAATTTTAAAGTTTAATTATTTTTAAAATGGGCCAGGAGAAAGCTTCAAGAATAAGTTTGTTAACTAAATTTTTATCATTTGAATCTGTTTTCAGATTTGAAATCTGTTTATATAATTCATGTTTATATAATCTGTTTATGTCTGAAATTTGAATCTGTTTATATATACTAAGAATACTCTGAAGGGTATATATAAAATTAGTATATATAAATTGAAGCAATAATTTAATTGCCTTGCAGAAACTTTTAAAAAAATGAATCAAAGAGAGACTATTCAAAATCGTGTGAAATTATTTTATGAGAAGAATCGTACATTAGAAAAACATTTTCCATTTCGTCATTAAAGGTTCGTCTAGATCAACTAAAGATATTTTACGTCGTTAGGACTCTGCTAGGAGAAAAAAAATCTTTGGACAGAAAAAAGTCTGGTCGGCCACCACAAACATTCACTAAAATAATAGTTGACTTTGAAGCATTTTTTCTTCAATAAACCATAAATAATCAAAAAAGCTTGCAGATGGTTCACTTATTAACAAAAATTTGTCTACAGTGCTCTCAGTTCAATGTCTCTCAGTTGTTGGAAAAAAAAAATTTCAAGGCGAACTAATGCTCAAATTAAAGCTAGTAAACCCAAATGCACAGCCTTTTATAGAAAGTACGGACTTAAGGATTGGATTTTGGACTAAAAGAGTAATTTCACGTTTAGTCAGTCAACTATAAATGGAATCGCTGACTATTATTCTGACAACAAGCAGCAGACGCCAGCTAGTGTTTAATACTTAAAAAAAGATCAAGTTTGAGAAAAAATTTAGTTTAAGAAAGGAATCTCAGAGTCACGTATTGTTGAAAGTGGGAATGCAATCAATCAGATCATTTACCGAGATGAATGAAGGAATTTTACCTTCCTTCATCAATTAGTATCATTCGGATATAAAAATTATATTCTGGTCCGACTTGGCGAACTCTCAGAAGTGTCATCAGATTTCATGATCGAAAATTCAATCGACCACCTCGACAAGATGGATAAGCCTGTAAATATGCCTGAAGCTAGGCCTATTGAAGATTTTTGGTCAATATTGAAAGTGAAAGTCTATAATAATATCTATAGATGAGGATAAGCAAAAATATTTAATTAATTGAGGCTCAAAATACTAAAATATCAAAGTGAAATCAGCCCAACATAATTTGCAACAAAAGAGATGCCTCTATAAGATGCTTTCAATTTATTTATTAGATTAAAGTTTCTAATAATTAGTTTTATTCATCATATAAGTTTTTTTTTTAAACTTAAACAAACAATAAAACTAATTAGTTTTACTGTATTAAAAACTGCAGGTCTAAAATTAAAATTTTTTTGCTGATAATTTCGTCTATTTTGATTACCTCTTTTAAGAAAATTTGTTTGTCTATGATTAAAGTTTAATTTTTGATAGCATTAAGTAAAATATTCTGCATTTAATTTTTAAAAAATTTATGGTTTAGCAAATCACAAGCATAAGGTCTAGCATGTTTGTTACGATTTTGACAATATTTGATAAAATCATTGACATCTTCGCTTAATGTAAGTGTAAATGTATTAGGTAAATTTCGAATGGTTTCAGATTTAATAGCCATCATGGCATTACAGGCTGTTTTTTCATGCCAGGGGTGTTTACCCGTAGTCATTTCAAAAACTGTGGATCCTAGAGACCATATATCGACTCTACGACCATACTTTTTTCCCTCAATGAGCTCAGGTGCAACATAATTATCAAATCTAAAACAAACTAAATCATTTTTTAGTTTTTTTGTTCTTTCGATTAAAAATTTTCTTTTTTCCAATCGTTTAGCCAAATCAAAATTAATTATCTTAATTACATCATTAAGCATTAACATGATATTTCTACTCTGAACATTGTGATGAACAACATTTTGATTATGAAGATAATTTAGACCATTAGTTATTTGGCGAGTAAAAATGAAAAAATAAATAATTTTTTTTCTGATTGTGAAAAAATTGTTCTGCAAACAGCAATCTTCATTTTTCTGATTAATCTACATCATCATCAAATCAAATCTAAGAAAATCATTAAATTAAATTTTCAATAAATTGCACAGTTTTTGCAGAGCTTAGAATTCATTTGTACATTATTTGTACAGTAATGACAGATTTTTGTTTTTTTACTAAAATGGAAACCACAGACAAATAATTAAAATTTGTTAGCCACATTTTAAGCACTCACCTATTTGGTGATCAACTCATGTTTAAATAATTTGGATAAAATTCATGACTCTGTTATTAATTAGTACGGCTCGCAGGGATTTTATTATGGAACACTTGTGACTTAAAAACAAGTTTGGCTTTTCTTATTGTTTTTCTGTTAAAAGAATAAGAAAAATTATAAATAAATTTAGCTATTAATAAATTAAAAATAAAAGATTAATAAGTTTTATAATTCGAAAATAGCGTATTACTTGTTTATGTAAGGAGTAGGGCTGGTAGAACGTTTTCCGGTTTGAAAACAGTTTTTGAAAGAACCGGTTCTGTTTTCAAAGCCAATTTCAAAAACCGGTTCTAATATAAAACCAGTCTAAAAACCGGTTTTGAAAACAGAACCAGTTTGAGAACTGGCTCTAAATTCGTTTTGTAAATGATTTTTTATCTCCAATTTATTAAATTTTTTTCATATATTTTTTAAAAATTTTAATTAAAATTATTTAAAATTTTTCACAAAAAATCAAAATAAATATTTTCTTTTTATTGTAAATTGCCTGACCAAGAATTTAAACAAACCAAATTTTTGACACTTTTAGGACTAAAGGAATTCACATACAATATTTTCTAATACACCCTTAGTCTTCGTCTCAGTGCCACATTGTGTTTGTTGCATTAAGATCTCCGAGAATAATCATGTTTTGGAATCTTTTGGATTCAAATAGATCGAAATTACTTTGTGCAAGGGCTTATATGCTATTTTCATGTTAATAAACATGAAATGTCGATCATTGAACCGCTTAAAGTATTTTTTATGCATAAAGCAGCGCGACAGTGGTTTATTTGTTTTTCTGTTTAATTTTTAGAAATTTTATAACTAAAAAAAAACTGCCTTACTGGAACACTCAACTAATTTCCAAAAAAATTTAGAGTTGATCTCAGAATATTAATCGGTTTACAAAATGTAATCGATATAAACCGATTTGAGAACATGCAAAGCTTAACATGCAAGTCTTGTTGAATATACTTAATGTCAAATTAAAAAAACTAAACAATGCTAAAACCACCATTTTAATTTGTATTTTAAGTTGTTTTTTATATATAATAACTCATAATTTTTCTTATTCTTTTAATAATCTTTTGAAAATTAAATTAACTTGGCTTATTCATTTAAAATTTAAAATATGGCTCGTTGGTTCACTTAATGTGAAATAGCCAACCAGACCATTAGTTTTTCTTCAAATTTTTTAGCGTACTTGTTCTTTACACTCTCCGGCGTCTTGCTAACTTTACACTCTTCGATTTGATAATCTTAGAAAAAAATTTCTAAAATACAATTATATTTTTCATTCAGTCTTATTAATTATTAGTCTTAGAAAAAAATCTTTTTTTGAAAAATACGAAATAATATTTGCTTTATGGAATTTAAGCAAATTTTTTTTACCATAGAAACTTGAAAATTGTTTTTGACTGTTTTAGCAAAATTTTACCTATCAAAAAAGATTAACTTGTTTTGATTAAAAAAGAAAAAAATGAATAAAACAATTGAAAATAAATTATCTAAGACACTTTTGTGTGAAGATGAATTTAGGCATGAATGGAAAAAAGGGGAAATCCTGCATAAATCCGTTTTTGGAGATGTCTATTCAGCATTTCTGGTTGATAAGGGTCAAATTATTGCAGTGAAAGAAAGAGTATTGGAATGTAGAGAATTATGTCATTTTAGTTATATAGACGATATAGATGATGCTCGAAAAGTCTATTATGATGAGTATAAAGAAGAATATAATTTTTTTAAGGAACTCAATCATATAAATATTGTCAAGTTTCTAGGAACATCATTTGAAGAAGCATGTACAGGCTGGGTATGGGTTGTGAATATTTTTATGGAGAATATAACCGGCACTACAATAAATGAGCTTCTTCAAAAATATGGACCAGTTGAAGAAGATCGTCTTAGAAATTATACTCGCCAAATAACTAATGGTCTAAATTATCTTCATAATCAAAATGTTGTTCATCGCAATGTTCGGAGTAGAAATATAATGTTAATGCTTAATGATGTAATTAAGATAATTAATTTTGATTTGGCTAAACGATTGGAAAAAAGAACTAAAAAAAATGATTTAGTTTGTTTAAATTTAGCTGAGTTTGCACCTGAGCTCATTGAGGGAAAAAAGTATGGTCGTAGAGTCGATATATGGTCTCTAGGATCCATAGTTTTTGAAATGACTACGGGTAAACCCCAACCTAATACATATACACTTACATTAAGCGAAGATGTCAATGATTTTATCAAATATTGTCAAAATCGTAACAAACATGCTAGACCTTATGCTTGTGATTTGTTAAACCATAAATTTTTAAAAAATGAAACATAGTATATTTTACTTAAAAAATTAATGCTATCAAAAAACAAATTTTCTTAAAAGAGGTAATCAAAATAGACAAAATTATCAGCAAAAAAATTTCAATTTTAGACCTGCAGTTTTTAATACTGTCAAACTATTTAGTTTTATTGTTTGTTTAAGTATTTAAATATAAACTTATATGATGAAAAAAATTAATTATTAGAAACTTTTAATCTAATAAATAAATTGAAATTAATCGAAAAAAAATTGATATTTTATTTTGATCAAAAGATAAATTTCAAAGTTAAATCCTTTTATTCTATTTTCTAAATCATATTTTGATATTTAGCTTAATAAATTTCAAATAAATAATTTTTTTTAAATTTAGCTTTTCTTTAACTTGGATAAACTTTGATACTTATTCAATGCGGTTTGATATTGTTTTTTAAAGCCAAAAGAGCTTTTTTCTTTTTTTAAGGCTTTGATTTACAATTAATTATCAGGTCGAATTGAGTATTTGAAAAGCCCAATTGACCTAGTTTAATTAAAATGTTGAGATGTGAGACAAAGTGAACGGCTAACTCGTGCATGGCTCGTCTCCTCGGAAAACAAATTCGGATCTAGCTAAAATCCCATTTGAAAAAATTTGCTTTCAACATAGCTCTTGTTAAAAAAGAATAATAAAATGAGCAAAACAAATCTTCATATATAGTTTGGCTCGTTTAAGCTCTTTTGACACAACATACACGCTCATACACAAACACTCAAATATAGACACACTTAAATGAAGAAAAATCTTAATGCAAATATTAGCTTTAACATAAATCCAAAGACCATAATAATAAATTAATTTAACTCTCTTTATTTTTTGTTGTTTCGCTTGTGTTCAGTGTCCTTATTTTATTTATTATGGGCTGTATTCAATCGTTAAATGATTCGGACCGGTTGGGCGCCACGACACACAACGGCAAATCACGTTCCGAAGCAATAGACAAGCAACTAAAGCTAGACGGTCTACGAGCTGCCAGCGAAGTTAAACTGTTGCTTTTGGGCGCCGGCGAGTCCGGCAAATCAACCATAGTCAAGCAGATGAAGTATGAAAATTTTTTTTTTTTTTTTTCTTTTTTTAGTTAATAAGAACAAAAAATTGAAATAAATTTTTAAAAATTTTTATTTTAATCAAATAGAATAATTCATGAAAAAGGCTATAGCAGAGAAGAATGTCTGCAGTACAGGCCGATTGTTTTTAGTAACACAATACAATCATTGATTGCGATCATACGAGCAATGGGCCAACTAAAGATTGGATTGGCCGATCCGGAGCGCGTAGAAGACGCTAAAAAGCTCTTTTCACTGGCCAATACGGTCGAAGACTCAGACAATTTGACGCCTGAGCTCGTTCAATGCATGCGCAGACTTTGGTATGACCAGGGCGTCCGAGAATGCTTTTCTCGCTCCCGAGAGTACCAGTTAAACGACTCGGCAGCCTATTATCTGGACTCGTTGGATCGAATATCGGCGCCAAACTATGTGCCCACCCAGCAAGACGTGTTAAGAACTCGGGTTAAAACAACAGGAATTGTCGAAACCAATTTTAACTATAAAAATTTGAATATAAAAATGCTAGATGTTGGTGGACAGAGGTCTGAGCGAAAAAAATGGATTCATTGTTTTGAGGATGTGACTGCGATTATTTTTTGCGTGGCCATGAGCGAATATGACTTGGTGTTAGCTGAGGATGACGAAATGAATCGCATGAGAGAGAGCATGAAACTGTTCGAGTCTATATGCAACAATAAATGGTTTGTAAATACATCAATTATTCTTTTTTTGAACAAAAAAGATCTTTTTATGGAAAAAATAAAGCATTCACCATTGAGTATATGCTTTCCGGAATATGCTGGTCACAACACCTATGATCACACTTCTCTCTACATAAAAAGCAAATTCGAGGAGTTGAATAAATCGCCGCAACACAAAGAAATATATGTTCACTTCACATGTGCCACTGATACTGAGAATATAAAGTTTGTGTTCGATTCAGTGACAGATATAATCATAAAAAACAACCTTAAAGATTGTGGTCTTTTTTAGAGACGGACTAGTTCATGGGTCAGAGAGAACGGACATAGATTTTATTTTTTTCTTTAACCTGGTCTGGAATAACAACGTAACCAATTAATTGGTCTTTTAAAAATTGATTTTATTTTATAAAATTAAAAATTTGATTTGATTTTTTTTTAAATTGACTATGAGTTTATAATTTTTTGCCTTGCTTTAACAACTCATTTTTGGTTTATAGATTGGAATTGAATGTAAATGATATTAGAAATTTTTCGAATCACTCATTAAAATAAACAATACTTACAACTACAACTACAACTGCAAAATAATATGAATGTAAATCTATTTTTATCAGTTATTTTATCTTAAAATAAAAATTTTAAATAAATTTTTTAATTTCATTTTTAAACCACATAATATAATTTGTAAAACAAAAAAAAATTTTATTATTATTAATTATCAATTACAAGAAATAGAAAAGCTTCTTTTTTTGAATAATTCTGAATAATTTTGAATAGCAGCTTGTAATAAATCATTCATGTTAAAATAAGGACGTTATTTCTAAGGCTAGTAAATTTTTTTCACCTGCTTGTAAAATTATCTTTGTGATAGCAAAAATAAAAGTATAAAAAAATAGCCAAAAATATTTTGATAAAATTTTATTCATATCAAGTTTGAAAAGAATAAAAAAGAAATTAAGCTTAATACCGACAAAAAGAATAAAAATTTCATATGTAAGGCTCTGAAATGGCTTAAATCTATCCTGCTCAACATGAAACATCGAGTTGTTCTTGGTAATGATTCATTTTTTTTGGAAGAGGTAACTAATGACGAACCACTAGGGTCCGTTTTAGGACCAATTCTTTTTGTAATCTATATAAATGACTTGTTAGAATCGTTCGAAAATCTCTGTTTGTCTTGCGGATGATTTAAAGCTAATCGGAACTGTAAATGACGTAACGTCACCATCGCCAGAGCTCATAACTTGAAGCAGACAGTGAATAGTAGCAACTGCAAAAGCAAACAGAATTCTGAGCCATATCAAAAGTTCGTTTTCATATCTCGACAAAGAGACGATATTGCAACTGTACACTGGTTTAGGTGCACCCTAAACTGCAGTTCACTCATACTCCTACTACTATCTTGAGAAAAACATGAATATTGTCTTTTTTCTTAATTATCTAATTTCCCTTTTTTCAATTTCGGCTCATCGAAAATACCTTTGCACATTTTATCAGCTGTTTCAAAATCTTTAAACATGCAAAACTCGAAATATTGTTTATTTTTGCCACTTCTTTTTTTGGGTTGGTTCAAATCAATTTCTTCAAAGCATTCAATGTATCATTATTTGCCACTTTTTGAGTTAGATATTTAAATTTATATTTTAATCATTAGTTGCAGTGAATGAAACTTTTTGAAAATTTTCTACAAAAATAAAAAATGCTTAATTTAAATTAAATAAAACTGAAAAAAAATTTTCACTTAAATCTTAAAAGAAATCAAATTGAATAAAAATATTTTTTTAAACTTTTAAATAAAAATCATAATTTTGTTAATTTTTGTTTTTATTTAGATTAAATTTTTCTAATTGATAAAAATTCAACTTGGAATTTTAAATCAAACTCCATTCAGACTAATTCCAAAGTAATCTAAATTTAAAATTATATATTTACTTGTATGGTCAGTGAAAAATTTATTCGAATTTAACTCTTGCTCAATAATTTGGTCATCTTTTTTTTTATTAAAACTTGCATTTATTTATCAAGAAAATCTGTTTGAATAAAATCCCTAAAGGATTTTTGCAATTTAATCGAAAATATTTTATTAAGCTAAATTAAAATAGTTTTTAATTATAATTTAAATACTAATATATATTTTGTAAAATTGCTTTTACCCTTAAGTGAAATTTTATTATTTTATTCAAAAATAGAAAGCTTGATTGTTTTTGATTGTGTATAATAATTATTTTTATGGAAACCTGAGATTTTTTTTTAAGAATAAACAATTCAGCACCACAGTAATCGAAGTTAAATTTTGATACAAGATTTCAATTATCAAGATGTTGGACTTGGAGACTGTTCAGCTCAAGCAAATAACCAAAATGTATTTTCATTTAAATTTGAAAGAAAAAAAAATCTTTATTTACAATATAATTTTATTGTAATTTTTTTAAATAAAAAAAATAAAAAAATTATACAAATTTTTTAAGATTTGATCAAGATACATTGAGAAATCTAAGTCTTACTTTAGAATCGTTGAGACATAATGACTTTAATATTGCTCAAAAATTAAAACAAAAATCTCAGCTATGCGATTCAAAGCAAGTAAAATCTATTAAATTTCCTCCTATTAATCAACAGAGAAAGCGTACAGCCAAGATTCAAACAGTTAAAAGCGAGTCTATTCTTAAACCGCCTATAAATAGAACAGCTAGCACTGTCAGACAGAAATCAAGCGTTAGATTCAAATTGGGATCTAGTCCAAAGGAAATTAAATTTCGTGATTTAGAAAATTTTATAAGAAAGAAAAACATGCAAGAACTAGATGAAGCTTACCAATTCAAGACAAGAAACTTAACTGAGCTTAGTCTAGAAAGCAATAATCGATTGACACCTGAAAATGAAACCGTATCTGTATATATCAAAAACTTTTTTGAGCATAAAAAGACAGAAATTAATTGTTCAAAACAAGATCAAATTCATGTTGATCAAAACGAACCTCTTGCTACCAATCGAAGTTCAAAGCGCAGTGGCAGACATACGAAAACTTCTGGGAGAAGAAATTCAATTTATATGAAAAAATTAAAAAACAATTTTTATGAAAAAAAGCTACTTTTTGGTCTAGGCATTAAAGACAATAATTCCAAAAAGTTTAATATTTATTCGGACAAATTTGTCCGAAATTACAACACTGAATTAAGCATCTTAACAAGTCGTGATGATTTAAATACGAAATTAAATGAAAATATATGTAAATCTATTTATCTAATGATATTAAAATGGTATTATTTTTTTTTCAAGTATGCCAAAAATATGTTCCAAATGAACTGCTTGAAGACAATGATCCAATTAATATTGTTCAAAAGTTTGTCTTAGATAATTCTTTAAACGAACGAAATCAATTTATGGATGAAATTTTAAATCAAATTAAAGTAAGTTTTAGAAAATTAAAAATTTTCTTGAACATTTATTGGAAAAAAATCAATACTAAATTTCAGCATTTCTAACATTTTGGGCACTTAATTTTTTATTTTTAAAATTTACAGATTTAAGACTTGTGACTTCTAAACAACTCTATTTTTCACCACAAGTTGAATTGAATGAGCGAAACAGTGTGAATGAGTTTTTTCGTTTGGGATGAATTCGCAAAAAGTATCGATTAAATTTGAATTTGTTTACTCTTCATTTGAACTTGTTAATTCATCATCACCCATTTCTGAGCAACTGTAATTATTGTGGCTTGTTTCAACCTTTTCTAGACTGAATTCATTGCCACCGACTAAATAATAAGAAATTAAATTTTTATGTTTTAGAATTATTAATTAAATTTAAAGTTTGAATTAGTCAAAAGGTATTTATTTTTACCTTTATCATATAATTTTCCAAATTTCACCATATTCGAGCCATTATCTGTAACAATTTTAACAATTTTTTCGCTATTTAACCAAGTAAATTAATTAATTTTTTATGTTTTTACAGGTAAAATATTTTATATTAAATTGATCTAGAATTTTATCCAACTCTATTTTAATATTAAAGCCAGTGCAATCTTTGATATTTTTACATGCAATTACTAACGTCTTGAATTTAAATTCGCTATCAATAAAATGAGCAGTCAATCACAGAAAAGATCTTAATCGTCTAACCAAATATCTACTTTAAGCGACATAAATCTTGAACAATCTAAATTTTGCTTTAAAACGGAATAAAAGGTTTTGTAAGCTTCTTTTTGAAGTTTATTTAATGTCATCCTTATACATGGTTTCCATTTGTCACAAGCCAAAGACATGAAAATTTGAAAGCCTAAATTTTAATAAAAAGATCAATTTAATTAATAAGGATGCAATAATAATAAATAAAATTAAGAGCATAATTAAAAGTTCAAAAAAATCAACCTAGTTTTAAAAAATAAGATAAAAATTCTAATTACCATCACTTCCTATTAGACGAAATGGAAAGCTACATCCGATAACTAGATATTTAAATATAAAGAAAGTTATGTGTTCTTGATTTAATTTCTTTTTATTTGTCAGTTTCGCAAACTTTTTTTCTTCTATTCTTTTTCTGATTGAATACTTCATAATACTGTGTATTACATTTTTTCGTGTGTCGTATAAAATTCGATGTATTGGTCTTTGTGTCAGTAATTTTGACTTTGCAGGAGATACACACACCAGAACTTGAAACAATAATCTTTTCATTGTTATCTGTACAAAAGAATTAATAAAAAATTAAAAAAATATTATTATTTTAATGATTACTTTCGACTGTAATATCCGTAAAACAAGTCTATAAAATTTAAGATTTTAGAATTTGAATATCAGTATTCATTTTTATTTTTAAAATCGTGTTTAAAATTCTCTATAATTAACGTAATTCTCTGAATTTAGTGACATGCCTTTAAAATAGAGTACTCTATTTTAGTGATACTGTTATAACATGTAATAGATTCTTTTGTGACATTTCATTAAATATTTTAGTGACATGTGACTAAATTCGGATGATTACGTTAAATAAAATAAGATTTGATAAATAATAATCAAAGCTTTATTTTATAGAAAATTAAAAAAGAAATAGTAAATACCAATTTTGAAAATAAGTAATATTTTAGAGATTGTTTAAAAAGATTTTAAATCTCTTTTATTTATAGTGATAATTTTTGGCTTAATAGACGCTAAATTTTTGATGTTAAAATGATTATTTAAAAAAAAACTGTTCGGGGAACGCATGTGTGAGTGCTGGATTAAGTCAAATAATCTTAAGCTAAAAAGCAAAATTACAATTTAATTCATTTTAATATGTAAGTAATTCAAAAAATTTTTTAAAATCAAACGACAATAATTTGTTTTTTTTTAATCACTTAATATTTGAATCGTTAATAATATTTCTTTAAAGAGTCTGAATATTTGTCTAATTTCAGTTCTGGCCACCATAGAAAATTCAATTCTGATATAAGTTAAAGTGAAAATTGCAAAGTAAAAACCATGAAAATATTTCAAGTCAAGAATTGTACTTTCTAAATTTTTTCCAACAAGTCAAAGTCTTTACTTTTACTTTTTAATGACTTGTTGAGACTTTTTTTCCTGACTTTTGTACAAGTCTAGTAGTTACTATTTGGATTGTTTTTTAAAGGAATGTCATTGATAAAAATATTAAACAACAAAAGGGTATTTTTTTTATTCTACTTACTTTTATTCTTGTTTAAATTAGTTAAAATCTTTATCTAAAATAAAAACTTATTTTAAGCACATGAGAGAATGGTCTGTACCGCGATTAGAATCACTTTTAATACTATTAATAAGTGATAATTCAGCAAAAATTTTAGATTTTATTAGAAAAATAGTAGAAAAATGCCTTATTCCTCTTGAGTTTACAATGAATCATTTGCCAGATCAAATATTGATGAGAATATTTTCCAAATTAGATGACAAGAGTTTAAAAATTTGCAGTTTGGTTTGTAAAAGATGGTATTATTTGACTAATACTCAAGAGCTCTGGTTTTATAAATGTAAAATGCTTGGAAAATTGCATGGAATATATCGTATTGAGAACGAAATAATTAAACAGTTATTTATTGATGAAGATATTGATTGGAAGCTGGCCTATCAAGAACTTGAACAATTTATATCAAAGATAAAAAAACACTATTCAAACAAAGTCGAAGAAAATTTAGAATATCAGTCGAATGATAAGACAAAGCTACATTCAAGATCAACAACATCTTATAAAAGCTATGGTTAGTCTTCATTTGATTGTTTTTTGTTTCATATTTAAATGTTAAACCTTAGAAAGTGAATACGATAACTTCTATAAACCAGTTGAATTAGAAGAATCACTTTCGGAAAGTAGTGTTATTATGAATGAAAGCAAAAAAAATAACCAAGGTATCTTTTTTTTAAATTTAAACTAATTATTTAAATAGCCAAATTATTAGAGCCTGTGAAATCTTTTGGTTTTGATTTGGAAAAGAATGTTGAATTCGAATATGATCCTGATTTACAAACAAAGTATTAACTTAATTCGAATTATACAAATTTTGACATTTTTTTCCAATTTAGATTAATAATTGATGAAGATTCGGATTCAAATGAAAACTTATTGGAGCGGTCCGAAAATAGAATGGTATTTTTTAGAATATGAATTCAATTAAATTAAAATTTGAATATTAACTTTGAAAGCATATGCTTTTTAAAGCAATTATAATAATAATCTGTGTATATTATAAACAAAAAAAGAACCATAATACTGAATTTAGCACAAAATATAAATATTTTTGAGAAAATTTTCCATAAATTCTAATCTGTATTTGAAAATTTAAAAAAGATTATTCAAAATAAGAATTATTAATTTTCAAAATTAATCAAAATTATAAAATTTTTGATTAATTTCGTTTTCTTATTAATTAATCTTACAATTTTTTCGTTTTTGAAATTTGAATAAATAAAAAATTTTTGTATCAGAATATTTTAAAAAATATTGAAATTTATTTATTTTGAACTTATGAATAAAAGAAAGGCAAATTTTATTCTTTTACAAGGCTATCTATTCTGTTTCAGATTCTTCGCAACTGTCGATGCCTATTTCCCTGATTATCTTAATTTCAGTTGACTGTTTTGTCAATGCTTTTGCTGTTAGTTTTGGAAGACCAGCACGAAGTTTTCTTTGAAGCGTAACGTTCATCGAATTCAATCACTCATTCACAAGTATCAATTTCGTAAATAAATGAGAGATTAAAAAAATTAATAAAAATTAAGAATTAATAATTCAGTTTTGTTCTTTTTAGTTGTTTTTTTGATTCATTTTGATCAATTATGCTTTAGAAAATGAGTAAATTGATAAAAACAAATAGAATAAAATTAAAAAAATTGCTTGACATCAATTAATTTGGTTCCTATTTCAGATTTTTATTTTTAGTTACATATAATAATTTGAAATTTTTTTTAAAAGCTCTTATTTTCAACCTTGGATATAAATAAACCTTCATCTTTTTAAAAAATATCCGCACTAAAATTTTAAAAAATAAAATATAAAAAAATTATTTATTTCGCTTTTTTAAGCTGTTAACAAAAAAAATTAAGCTAGCTCTAAACAAAAAGAAATTTAGATTAAAAATTTATTTTGAACTAAATAATTTTTTCTTTAGAATGAAAGTGATTCATCTAAAAAAGATAAATATAATAGTCAAGACGAATCCCTTTACAGCATTAGTTCAAAAGAAAGAGCGTTATACCGAGTGAATTCAATTGACAAAGTTGTTTATTTACAAGTAATTTGATCTGTTGATTTTCAAACGTAATTAGTGAAATTATTAAAATTTATTTATTTTTTTATTAAACCAGGATCATTTAAACGGAATAACTTGTATGGATTTTGATAAAAAGAGACTTGTTACGGGTGGAAAAGATCGCATGATTCATGTTTACGATCTAAAAGATGGAAGCAAAATTGGTAAACTTGTAGGACACAAAGGCGGAATTTTGTGTTTACAGCTATTATCAAACAGACTCTGTTCTGGGTCTTGGGACACAACTGTTATAATTTGGAACATGTATACATTCGAACCCGTAATTACAATAAGTGTCAATATAGATTCAATAAATACACTCTACTTTGATTATCAATATTTGTAAGAATTTAAAATTACCGCCGTATTTCATCAAATAAAGAAAAGTTTGGTCATCAAAGTGTTTCTTCTATTCGAAAAATGTGACTCAAATAAATGAAATTTATCCATTTTTTTTGTTCTATTGGAAACAAGAAAAAACATGCTTTTCATGACAAAAGGGTGGTCAATTTTTTTTAAAAAAGACACATTTTTTGGGAAAAGAAACTCAAATACTAGCTAGTTTCTTTTATTTTTGGTTAATTGTATTTGATGAAATACGGTAAGCACTCAAGGGAATAACAGATTTTGTTAGACTAAAATTAAATAAAAAATTGTAATTTAAAAAAGAGAATCTATTTTATAAATTAAATTAGTTTGCCTTTGAGTGTTAAACATAAATTATTTTGGAAAATATTTAGAAAAATAAATAAATTTTTCAACAGAATTTGGGGTGGATTTGAAAAAACAATAAATGTTTGGTCATTTGTCAAAGGGTATTCGGAAAAAAATGAAAAAAATCCAGTAACTCGACTGGATCAAATTTTAAAATTTCAATGTTTAATAGTTCATCACAAATCTCCAATCAAAAGTTTGTCTTATGATGGACTAGGCTGCATTATTTCTGCTGACTTATCTGGGTTAGTACTAAAACGTTTTATATTATTTAAGAAGTATGCAAAACTTAAAGTTAATTTTTATCCAGTTATTCTCATCAAAATTATTCTACAAAATTTATTTAGTCAGACTTTAGATAAAGTACTCTTTGAATATGCTACTCGTATTAATTCGTACAGGTTATTTTGATAATTAATCAATCTGACATGTTTTATTTTGACAGAACAATTACGACAGAAAAAATTCACAATTATCAATAAAAAAAGTAAACACAACTATTATATTCCTGAATATAAATGACTCATTCCTGTCCTGACAATTTTTTCACTTTCACTCAATTTTTCGATAGATACTTTATTATAATAATCTTAAATTACAACATTCTTTTAATTCATTCACAATTGGTCTTTATAGTAGTTTTGAGCTTAAAGAATTTATCTTTTTCCTCATTATTTAAATTCTCATCATTTGTTTTAAAGTTAAGATTGATTTTAACTTTTGTTTTTTTCTCCAAGATAATATATATTGACTTTTCAACCGAAATTTTCATCTTCCATTAGAAAAGCCATTTTTTATCTTATTAAAAATAAAAAAAGTAACCTAATCATCTGTAAAAAAGAAGACAGCATTGCCAATTTGTTTTATTTTATTTTGTTAATAAGCTTTTTTCAAAAAGGCATAGGATTAATTATAATAGATAAAAAGATGAAATCAAGTAGATGTTTTTATTAACTAATTGAAAAAAGACAAAACACTATATTATAAAAATTTTTTATTAGATAAAGAAATCATTGATAGACAAGAAAATGAAAAAAACTATTTAAAATAAATGAGAACTTAATTTTTTCTTCTTTCATCAGATTGTGAAAATTAATATCGTTTACCATCTATCTTTATGAAATGACTGGATTACGCTTAAGGGACCACTCTTAAGCCATTTTCACTGTTTTAAATTCTAAATCAGAAAAAGATCTATCATTTTTTAAATCAAGGTTTGGATTTCTCTCATTTGACCAGTTGTGTATGAAACTATTCTCCATTAATTTATTATTTATTTATTTGTTTTCTGTATCGAGCTAATACTCCTTCAGATTAATAAATAAAAATAAAAAATAAGAATAAAATTAAGTGTATTGAGTATGATATGAAAATATTAAAAAATAGATAAAATGAAATAAGCAGTAACAGGGTACATATGTTTAATTATCTGATAGCTCAGGAAAAAAGGAAGAAATAGTAAGGTAGCAGTCAAAACTCAAAATTTTTTTTTATATCTTGTGATAATTATATCTAGTTAATTAATAAAATTATCTAGCATCTTAATTTTTTTCTTTTTGAGTGTGTCTATTAATTCTATTAGTTAATTATTTTATCTAGACGTTATTTATACTTATTATCTAGTAAATATTTTTTTTATATAGTAAATTTTTGTGTCTAAAAGTTAAATAAAGATTTAAAAAAAGCTTAATTTATTTATAATCAGAATGACTGTTTATGAAATGAACTTGAAGCTCGCCTTTTTTCTAATAGAAGTACTCACAAGTTTAGGGTGTTTTTTTATTCGTTCGATAAAAACAATTTTAATTATCTAGTGTTGTGCTTATTACGGGAATTGATGGTACTCTTATCAAAGAGTTAACAGCTCCAAAATATGCAGATCCAATTACTTGTTTAAGAGTAAGCATAAGAATTAAATAAATTTTTAAATATTTTGTTTCTTTTTTTGAAGTTAGTAGGTGCTTTGATCATAACATCTACTATAAGTGGGCGAGTTATTTTCTGGAATCGGAGGAGTAATACATGTGAAACAATTATAAAATGTCATGAGTCAGCTATTAATTCAATTGCATTCTACGATCAAAAATTCTACACTGCTGGAAGGTTCTCAAAATTTTTTTTTTCTCTAGTACTAAATTTTTTGATTATCTAGTGACAGTTACATAAAAGAATGGGATTTATGGACTTTTACTTGTATAAGAAAGCTCAAAGCACATAATAATCCTGTACTAGATATCTTGGTTATGGAGAACAAAATTGTTACATGTGATACACATAAGGTTATTATTTGGTATATCAAACCCAAAAGAAAGCGACAAGCTGGTAATCAAATCAAAGAAAATGAAAAAATTTATTGAAATTTTTTTTGAGTTTTCTAATAAATTAAAAATTAGTCTTGTTAAAAGAATCCTTTTTTTTAGATAAAAGTAAAAACCAAAAAATAAATAAAAAAACAGATATATATATTGTTGTGATACGAAATTTATTTTTTCTGCTAAAAGATTATTTTTTTTACTGACAAAAAAAATAAATTGATTTTTTGATAATAATTAAAAAATTAAAATTTTTTTGTTAAAATGTTTTATGATTTAAAGTTCCCAAAAATGTGTAAAATTTTTATTTTTTTTTATTTTTTTTCTGTAATAAAAAATAGAAATAGAAAAGTAAAAATTTGAAAATTAAAAAAGCGTTTAAAAATAGAGTGGCTCTATTGACACATACTGTGTCAATTTAATCATAATATTAACACAGCATGTTCCAATAAAATTATAATATTGACCCAAAAAATTAAACATATTCATAACGAAAAAATTAACAAAAATTTAAAGTCAATTTAATTCAAATCTATCAATAGAAAATATAAAAATTCATTTAGCTTTAGATTTCCATCGAGTTTTTTTTAGCAATTGGCGTTTAATTAAATTCTAATTTTCTTTTGGCTTTTCGTTTAAATTAAAAGAAAATGCTTGGAACTATTTTTTGGACGACCTTTTGGATTCAATACTCGATTAACAACAATATTTGGTTCTAAAAACTGAACATTTGATTTTTCATTTTCAGCCAACTCAAAAACGGAAGAAGGGACACGTTCTGAAGTATTATTATAGGCCATATTATCAGTAAAAAAACTTAATTCTTTATTCAAAGGTGACTGTGGTACTAAAGAAATATTTAGAGTATAATCTTTTATCATTATTATTTTGAAGTTGAAAAAGAAAATTTTCAAGCCTTTCTTTGTTTTTCGTAAAATCTTTCTCACCAGAATAACACAATATATCATGACAAACATTTTTGATTGATCTAAATTTTTGATTCGGAGTTGTTGGTTTTAAAGACGCTTTTGTTGTCAAGTGAACACAAGAATTAAAATTTAAGGTTCAAACAAGATCCGCAGCCATATTCGAGTCCGATCTCAAAGATGGTTTTAAAAATCTTGTGTGAAACCATGAAACTATTTAAAAGTTTATTTCCGATATATAAAGAGCATGGCAATATGGTAGCAAATAGGACATTGTGAAGTCACATTCACAATTTGCTAAATCAGCATTAATTTTAACAAAATATGTTTTTTCATTGGAAAGAAAATAAAAATCTATTTCTTTTTTGCATAATTTGTTTTTTTTAAATAATACTTATCATAATTTCATAATTTATTGTGACTTAGTTAAATCTTTTTAAACTTTTTTTAATTTTTTATTTTTTGCCTGAACTTTTTTGAATGAGGCTTGAACTTAATAAATAATAATAATAATAATAATTAAAATCTATTTCACCAGCTCTTGAAATTTAATACAAACACCAATTATATAAATTATCGTTTAATTCTTCGAATGATAAAAAAAATTGATCAAAAAAGTCAATATTTGATTATTCAGGTGTAAAAATATCCATTATTTTACATTTAATATAATTCAATTATTTCAAATAATATTAGTAAATAAATTACTAGCTTTTTGTTCATTGTGTCAATAAAAATTTAATATTGACACAGTATGTGTAAGAATCTCAATTTTTGAAGTTGTTTTGAAATCAATTGTCACTTCGTTTAAAATATTTTAAATTTTGAATAAGCATTGTTCTTTTAATACATAAGAAATTATTACTAAGATGAGAAACAAAAATAATAATTAAAGAATTGACTATTTAAGCTATTGAAAGTATTCTAACAATAAGTAAAACAAATAAGATAATATGATAATCAGAAAAAGAATAACATGGAAATGATTTTAAGAGTCAGATAAAATTTTGTTTTATTAAATAGCAGCTAGATAGAGGAGGAGGATTCGTAACAAATCTAGAATCGAAGCCTCTATGGTACTCCAAAACAAGCCTTTTAGTCGATGGAACTGAATAATCTAGAGAATTAAATTCTAAATACCATGGAAGAAGAATTTAATGTATAATAATTTAGTTTCAAAGCATGTCGATGTGTGACAATGGCGCATAATACACAAGATGCTCAATAATTGGAAAATAGGAAAAAAGTCGACCAGCAATAATTAGAAGAGTAACCATCGAAACTCAATCAATTGTATTATTTTAAGTGTGAATTTATTTTCTTTTAAGAGAATTTTGATAGCAAATAAATAATAAAATAAATAAAAATAAATAATAAAAATTAACATGATGTTATTTTTTCATATAATTGCAGGAAAAATAAATTTATTATCTCCAAAAATAAATGTCACATAAAGAATTTGTTTTTAAGAAAATAAAACAATTTGAATTCAAGAATAAAAAAATTTCAAAAATTTATATTTTTTACGCTCGATTCCTTATTATACCTATTACTTATTATACCTTTTATTTCATGAAAAAAAGCATTTTTTGTAACAAAATTAATATATTTTAATGTAATTTGATTTTAGATTTTTGATTGAAAAATAATGAGCATAAAGCAATAGTTTTAAAATATAAAGAACTTAAGAAAAATGTTTGAACTTGAATATTAAAAACTCATATGCTAGATACTATGCTAGGTAGTGTTGGATGCGGACAGAGCTAACAGGTCAAATAGACGGGCGGTTACTCGCGGTTGTTGGCCCGTTTATTATAGCGGGCTAGTTTTTAGCCCGTATAATAACCGTTTAAATTTAAACGGGCGGTCTTAGAAACCGTCAAAATTTTGGCGGACGGACTTTGGCCCGTTTATTTTAGCGAGCTATTTTTTGGCCAGTTTAGTGACCGTTTAAAATTATACGGGCGGACTCTGGCCCGTATATCAACCGTTTAAATTTAGAATTTATTATAAAAATTATTTTCAATAATTGATTTAAAAAAAATTTTAAATTGATTTTTTAGATTAACTTGCATTTTATAAGT
>PJRA01000011.1:1323989-1360235 GCA_016987375.1 Brachionus koreanus | reverse complement strand
TATGAATAAAAAATAAAAAAAAAACATCAATAAGTAAAATAAGAAAGTATATTAAAATATCGTTTAGGAAAAAATTTAAGATAAAAGCGACAAAAAAAAATAGAGCCTCTTGGTCATAGAAAAAAATTTGGTCCATTGAATGACTTCCAATATCACGAAAAAGATTTAGCATAAAAGTATTTTTATTTGGAAATTCTTCATAAGAGCTGTAATCCAATATAAAGTAATTTTCATTGATTTTTACTATGAGCAATTTGTAAGCACAAAGAAGAAAACTTAGAATCAAAAAGAAAATTAAAGTGAACTTGAACTTTCTCGTTTTTTGAAATTTGTTTATATTACAAGCAAAAGGTTGATAGTCTGTTAAACGAACAAGTCTTATCCATGAAATTAGAACTAATGTAATATTGGACCATATTTTTAAAATTCCTAACAAGAATTCTACAAAAATTAAATCAAATAGCTGAGCATATTTATTTCGCATAATAGCTGAACAAAATATGCCATTTACATAAATACATTTATTGATCAAATGAATACAGCATATAAATGAGTAAAATAAATTAATTAAACTATTGACAAGCATTAATCTATTTTCAATAGTTTTTGGAATTGAATTTATTTTTGACAAAATTTTTAGATTCAATAGATTAGCAAGAATGGCAATTGTATATGTAATTGGTGAAATTGAAATATTGAAAAAATTTAATATCTCTGAAAAAAAGATCAAGTCCAAATAAGTTGATTTGTGTACATTATTTTTAATTAAATTTAATTTTTGGCAGTTATTTAGAAATTTTTTCACAAGTCTCATCTCTTCTGTTTTATTAATTGAACATGACAAAAAGTTAAGATTTACTTTGTAGGTATCCATGAAATTTAGAATTTGCATATTTAAATTGCTGTTTTTTAGGAGAAGGCTTAGTGTTTCTGTACACATAAAAATTGGTGATTTTATGAATACTAGAGTTGAATTTGAATTATAAAAATCTCTAAACAGACAAAAATCCTCATTCGGAAAATTGTACTCGTCATTCATGTCTACAATGATTTGAATGACTCGGGTAAAATTGTTTCTATTTGATGTAAATGCATTTAAAGTATTAAAGTTTTTGTACAAAAAGCTTCTTATATTTTTAATCGATAGTTCTAAATAAACAAGTTTTTCAAAGCCGCTCAAAACATTTTTTTCAATATTTTCAAATTGCGAATTTAAATTAAGAAAAATAAGATTTTTGAAAATTCCTTTATTAAGCAGTTGTTTATCCAAGTCGACTTTGTATGCACTTAAATAAAGCCTTTTTATGTCAGCATTTATAGAATCATTGATTGATAAAAATCCCAAACAATTTTGCTTCAAAAAAGTATCCGAAAGACCATAGAAATTTAAATATTCGATTTTCGAGTAATTAAATACTAGAGGACATGTATGTCTTGAATAGTCAACTGTAAATCCGAATCCAATAGTGGTAAGATTTCCAAAAAAATTCAAATTTGGTTTCGAATTACATTTTACAGAACCATTAAAGAAAATTTTAAAATTTGAATAGAAGAAAAAAATTGAATCAATGTTTATTGTTTTGGATAGATTGAAAAATAAATTAGAATTCAAATCGAGTCCTAAAACATCAGTGAAACGAAATTGAGCACCACTAGTTCGATTTAATTCCATTCCTGTTATTTTAAAAGAGTCGTCCAAAATTACTTTTCGATTCCATATTACATTCAAGATGTAGTAATTTGTATTCCAATTAAAACATTTTGAATTAATTTCTCTCATTTTGTCTTTTAAGTAAACATTCACTTGAACTGAATTTAAAAAAATAAATTTTTGTTGTTTTACTTTTTTAATGTTGGTGCAGTTTTTGTTGATCAAAGACATTTCTAGACACAGATAAAGATTAAAAAAAAACAAAAAAAAAGTTGAATTAAGAATCATGTTTGATGAATAGTAGTATTAAATAATTTAATTTAAAAAAATTCAATCAAAATTAAAATCGTAATAATAAAAGGATTTAAAAAAGGTTTTTTTTTTTAAATTTTTAAATATTCAATTAAATAATATGATGCTTAATTTCGGTAATATCTTTTTGCTTTCATTCTATAAAATAAAATAAAAATTCAATAAAATCTTTTTGTTTTTTTGAAGAGTGTTTTTAAAAAATGTGATATAGACAAAAGATTAATTTCTCAATTTGAATCCCAGAACATCCATTACTAAAATTGTTTATTCAAGATATCTATCTTAAAAATAAAAGGAATTATATTAGCAATAAAGCCTAGACTCAAATATTAGAAAATCTAATATAACTTTTTGAAAATATTTGCCAAATAAAATACTGATTACAATAAAAAATAACTAAGCATTTTAGCAAATAAATAAAAAAAGTGTGGTGAAGGAGTCAAAATAACGCCTAATTAAATTCGCTTAATTCTCTGTGCATATTATTATATTTTGAGAGAGGTAGAACGAAACATATTAAGAGATAAAAAAAACATAAAGCAAAATTTCAATTTTATTTCAGAGAAAAAAACATAAAATCATTTGAATAAAAAAGATAAAAAGCATAAGTCAGAATCAAAAATTTTTTAAAAGAAGAATACATATATTCAATTGAATAAAAGGGATAAAAAACATCAATTTTTACTTTTATTTCTTCATTGATCATAATGTAAACAAGGACCAGCTTTTCGCTTCCGACCTGCTTTGGGTCTATTTAGAAAATATTTTGTAGTTACTTCCATTAGATGAGGACTATTGCTTTGGCACAGAGTACAATTATTTTGATTTGAATGGGTTTATTACGGAGGCTGCGTCATATGAAGATGAAATAAATTTTTTAAGGTCTATTTGTTTGCTAAATTCTTGAACCAACACCAAGTCTAATTTTTGCCTCATTTTAATTAATTAAATTTTTTTATTTATTTTATGTTTTATTCTCTTTTTGATTTTTATAATTTATGTTTTTTTTCTCTCATTAAATAAGCTAAATTTTTTAAAATTTATTATATGTTTTTCCTCTTTTTTTTATGTTTTTTTCTTTTTTTTTATGTATTTTTCTATCTCACCCATTATATTTTTATCCATTTAAAAATATATTTTGGAATTCCTTCCTTTTAGTCCCATGAAAAAAACATGACTTTTAGTAATTTAGAAAATAATAGTGAATAGGGTAAAAAATAATGAGAATAAAAATAATAGCTACAGCAGACTACGTGTGGTGCAAAGAAATGGAAGAAAGATTTAAGGCTAGATTAACAAAGGAAAAGATCAGTAAATCAAACTTGAAGTCAAGCTATAAATTAAATGATGTAACCACAACAACAGATGACGCTAGGGAAAGTTTACATAGACAATGTAAAAAAAAACAAGGTATAGTGAAAAAAGTATTACATTTTATTAGAATAACTAATTTAATATGATTAGCTTTAACTTGTATTTAAGTAACAACTTATTTAGTAAAATAAAGGAGTTAATAAAAGAGAAAATTATTTTTTTTTGATGAATAAATTAATTGTCCATAGTGAACAAGAAATCTGGCATTTATATTATAATTATTAAATTTGGGTTTTTCAATAATATAATAATATAGGCATTTAGGATGAAATTTCTAATCTTATAAATAAATAATAAATAAGCTCAGTTTCCTTTGTAAATGAAGCCATTTTTCATAAGAACATGTTTTTGTTATTGAAATTGATTCAGTTTTTTTTTGTAGATCGTCTAAATATCTAAATTAAGAAAAATTATTATTATATTTTAGGTGACTCTTTTGATATTAAATAAAACGAATGATATTTTTAATAAAAGATATTTGTTATTTAACATATGTATTTTTCAATAACATTAAAAAAAAATACAATAACATCTAAAAAAAAACATATTAAATAACAAAAATGTCTAAATTACAAGATTTTTTTTTTAAAAAAATAAATTGTGAATTCTGGTGTTGAGGACCGTAAGCGGTCTCTGATCCGGCCAAAAATTTATTAACCGCGAGAGAAACCACCTAGACGGACGATTATAAAAATTTTTTTCAAAAAGATGTGAATTATTGTTTAATTCCAGAAATTAGCCTAAAATTTGTTAAAATTTTTTAGAAAATCTTTAATTTTGACGAACTTGTCGATTTCCAACTTCGCGGTCCAAAATTTGGCCGCGTTAGGGCCAACAGACTTGGCCGCCACCCAACACTTTTTACAAACTCTCAATTTGTCATTAGGGATTTTGCCATTATTGGTTCCATTTTTGGCATTGAAATTATTTTGTTCTTCAGTTTCTTTCACATCCCATTCTTCTTTTAAAGCAGCTATCTCCTCTATATCTCCATCTGAAGTGTTCATAAAATTTGCTCTTCTTGTTCTGAAATTTCTATCATCTATCATGATTTCAATAGAAAAAACTAAATCAGTTCTTAATAATAATTTGAATTTTGTTTCAGCATTGCGATCATTAGCTAAATTCAAACTTTGCAAAAAGTTTCAAACTTTAGTTTTCAAATTTTAAGAAAAAAGTCAGTATCTTTATTTTTTCAGAATTCTTTTAAATTAAGTTGTTTAACTAAAGAGTGTTTATTTAACACAATTTTAAGTTTATTTATAAAAATTGTTTATAGGATTGATTCAACTTTTTATTTTTTATTTTATTGTGATTTTATGCTAATATGCAAAATATTGAAAATTTACTTAGATACAAATAAAATGTCTGACCAAAACTTAACTTTTTATAGCAAAGTAAAATATTTGATCATTTTTCAATTTGCCCATAAATTATTTATTTTAATTTATATCTTTAATTTCTTTGAAAAATTTTTCAATTATTTTTTATTAATTTTTTTGCACTTTTTTTTATGGAAAGATATAATAATTTAGAAATAATTACAAAAAATTTTGCTCTATTAACGTAGCTTTGATTGAAAATTTTCGGACAGAAACTCTAATTTATCACCATAAAATTGAGTTTTAAAAAACCAAAATTAAACTTTATTTAGATATTATTTTTTAACTTTAATTAAAAAAATTATTTTTAAAAGATGAATTTATTTTTCATGATAAAAATAAATTTAAGACAAATTCTAGATTGTTTGGTTTAATTTCAGTATTCCCAAAGCAAATATTGTAAAGACAAGTAAAAATTCAAGGTTCTTCTTTAAATAATAGTATACGTGTTAACTTGCTAAAGTTTTCTTTTCTATAAATCTATATAAATAGTACATATTTTTATCTAAAATAAAACAATAAAGTTAAAATTTAAATTCAAAATGATCAAATGGTGATGACACTTTACCCAGCTCTCTGAAAAAGAGTGAAAGAAAAAATTTTTAAATCTGAATTTGATCAAAACATCAAAACAAAATAGAAAATGCTTTCTTGCTTACTTGCATTTGAGATTTTAAAAGCTTTCATAATTTGCTATTTTAATAATTTATACTTAATTATAAAATTTGAAATTTCAAAGTTCTTTTTTAAAAAAAAAAACAAATTAAAACTCTTGCTTTAACCATGCTTTAAAATGCCGGGCAAAATTAAAATTGGGATTTTAAAAGCTAGAAATTTGCCAATAATGGATCGGAGCTCCGAAAGCTCCGATGCATTTGTCGAGGTTTATTGATATAATTTTCTTCTTTTCTTTTTTTTTGCTAACTATATTGCAACAATTTAGGTACGGTTTGGAAATGATAATTATTATAAGACCCCGGTTTATAAAAAATCTCTCGATCCTGAATGGAATTCAAGATTTTTTTTCGAAGTTGAAGAAGATGAAATACAAGAGGAGCCCCTTCAAATAAGGTTTTAAATTTCAATACATTATTTTTTGCTTTATATCTTTGTAAACATTAGAGTGCTTGATCATGATACCTATTCATCCCATGATGCAATCGGAAAAGTTTATATTGATCTAAAACCGCTTCTGAACCCCAATGGCCCTACTGCTTTAAATGGTTCCTTTTGAATGAAAATATTCATTTTCATAAAAATCATAATTAATTTAAATTCTTAGGTTTTTTTCCTATTTTTGATACATTGCATGGAATTAGAGGTGATATTAAGGTTCAAGCAAGACTAGAAATCCTAAGTGATTGCAATGAGTACAGAAAATCCTCATCTGGAGTTCAATTTTTTACTAGTAATTGCCCTAATTAGTTAAATATATTTATAAATGATTAATGTAAAGGTTCTAGAATTCCAGAGGGATATGTTTTGCAGAATTTTTGTGGATTCGTTGAAGAAATGGTTCTAAATGACGATCCGGAGTATCAATGGATAGATAAAATACGAGCGCCTCGAGCCTCTAATGAAGCCAGACAAAAATTGTTCACAAAGCTGTCTGGTGAAGTTCAACGTCGAATCGGACTTAAAGTTTTGGACATAGAAGCCAATTGTGTCCTTGGATACCAACAATACTTTGATTTAGAAGGAGAATTTGGAATTGTTGTGCGCGGTATCGGAACTGCGGCAAATATAATTAGGCAAGCTGGAAATAGTAAGTCTCAACTATTCCCCGAAATCAGCAAACATTCCAAGATAAGTCCCAATCGTTTGACCAAAAAAATCAGCTCAGAGTCTGATCTCAACCATCAAAACCTCATAAACAAACAAGAAAACCAAAATGGTCATTCCATTTCTGAAAAAATGGTAAGTAGAATAAATTTAAAACAATTTTTTCAAGTTTTTAAAAAAAATTATTAATGATATTTGGATTAATTTTTATTTACTTTTTATGAGCACTTTTAGAAATATTTAATTTTAAATTTTTTCATTGTGTTTATAAAATAAATTCGAAACAGTTGAATTTACTTACATAAAAAGATAATTTTGATCATATTTAATAAATAATCTGATTTCAGCAAGCTTTTTTAATATATTTTATTTAAGCAATAAAAGCCAATATCTCGAAAATTTAGAAACCTTTAAATTTTCTCTGTAAAAGATATCTAAGCTAGGCATTAATTTAAGGAATAAATAGAAAATGGTTCGTCATTCAAAGATGCTTAGTTAAGGAAAAAAATTTTGGAAAAAAAAAATAAACATCTATTTTTGATTGTGGAGATTCCATTGTTAAATCAATTTTTTTTATTTTAATAATTTGAACGCTTCAAAAGCTGTTTGATAATCTTATTGAAATTGATTTTTTTATTTTTCATTTGAAATAGAACTTTTCTCATAAAAATAATTGAGGTAAACTAGCGGAATACTAGGTGTAGCAGTATACAGGCGTCTAAACTAGAAGAGAAAACCTCATTTTTCTAAATTAATAAGCTTTTTGATCGGGAGATTCAAATAACTACCAAAAATTTCCAAGAAATTAATTAATTAAATCAAATTTGATGTGCATCGTGAAAAAATTAAAATTACACGAGAGAATAAATATAATTTTTAAAATAAAATAAAGATTTAGGTTATCTTTAGGTATCTTATATTTAAAAAATATGACAGAAATGCAAATCTTTTTTTCAAAATTTATCAAGTCCAAAAAAAAACAATAACTAATAGCCAGGAAAATCCAGAATCTCATTATTCAAAGCTACAACAGGACAAACCTAAAGTACAAAACCTCATCGGACTCAATCCTAATCATATAAAACTGATAAAAAATTTAATTTTATAATTTTAAACCTAAATGATTATATATTTTCTTCTCTAATTGTACATATTAAACAATATTTTTTTTTCTAATAAGATTGGAATCATGAGGGCTGCCCTGGAAAAAATTTTCCTAAATTATTTTCAAATAATAATAATTAATTTCAAAAATATTCGGTAGCAAGTTTTTAGTGGATTGTTGAGTAAATGTTTAATTAAAGAAAAATTTGTGCAATTTCAAAATTATGGAGAAAAACCAAAATGACCATGATCATTCGGTTATTATTATTTCTTTAATTTATCATATTTTTTTATTTTAAAAATTTTGAAAATAAAATTCTTCTCATAAGTTTTAGTTATGGATTCGTAAATATTTGAAATCTAGCAAATCTAGTGTCTAATAATCTTGAAAAACTAATTCCAAATGTTCAAAAAAAAATTAAATTGTTTTTAAGGAATATCCGTTTTTGACTTTACAGCAATATCCTAGTGGTTTTATAAAATCAGTCTGTGGAATTGTATGCTCTCGGTCAGTTAAGCTATTAAATTCCAACAACGAAATTGATGATTTGGAGTCGCGTGACAAATGGTGGATCGAAATCCGTAATGAAATTAGATCGCATATGAAATCTCTTGATTGTCATGTGGTCCTTGGCTACACTGAGACTAAAAGCATATGTGAAGATGTATGTGTGCTATCAGCTACTGGTACAGCAGCTCTAGTCAATGAAGCATTTTTTGCCAATCCATTGAAAAGAATTGATGAGAACAGCTCTGAAAAATGTTCAATTTGCCATGTGCCATATGATGAAACTGAATTGCCGTTCCCAGTGGCCCTGTCAAAGTGTGCTGTATGTGGTCAAGGTCAAGTGCCTGATGTTATATTTACTTCCATTCAACCACTGCCAGAAATAGAGATTATTGGAAGAGGATCTCTCATAAAAGCGATAGTTTCCCGTCCACGCAAAAAAAGTTCCGGTGAAATAAGTGCCAAAATGATTAGTGACTACATGCCTTTCATGGAATACGAACTACATCGTCAATTACTTGGCAAACTGAAAATTAAAGGAATGAACATGCTCTATGGCCTTAAAGTTCAAATATCTATTGGTGAAAATTTACTCATGGGCATTGCTGAGGCGACTGCTTGTTTTGCAGCCCCTTTGCCTAAGCCTATACTCCCGAAAATCATTAATGATAAAATGAATCGAGAATTTAAAGATATAGAAAGTTTAAAAAAATTATTGATAGATGAGATGCAAAGAAACATTGATTTTTATGGTCTTGACTTTAAATTAAGTTCATCAACAATAGAACAAACAGATTCAGAAAATGATTCTAAAGCCCTACTTAAAATTGAGCTGGATGATTACCGTGAAAAAGAGAACATTTATCAATTGATGGATTCTGCAGCTAAAAAGAATATTTTAGCTTGCAGCACTGAATATATGCCTGGCATTGAATTCAATTCAAATTTACAAATGTTTACCAGCATTTACCGATGTGAAGCCAAATTGGTTCAGATGAATATTAAAAAATTCAATGAAATATTTGATTATATCTTGGAAGGTCTCAACTACAAATTTCGTAAGTACAAAAATTATGTTCTGGCAAATTTGTCAACAGATACTAGCTTATTTGATGATGATCATGCCATGATAATATTGACAGGCTCATGTTTGACTTATGGTGAGAGTAATATTGATATTAAAAATAATGTAGAGATTACCAATCTATCCTATGTACCCAATGCTCGTATCGAAAGATATTTAGGTCTGGTAAATCTTTTTCTAATACGTGAAAGTACTCAAATAAAGGAAAATGGTGGTCTTTCTGGATTTATGCACTGTTTCATCACTGAAGTGCTGGCCTTAGTTCGAGCCCATGTACTTAGTTTAGATGGAAATGCTCTTGTTTCGTTTAAAATGACCGAGTGTGTTCTTTTAGATAATCCCCATCGAAACCAAGGTCAATGTTTAATAAATGTTACTGGAGATGCTGTACGTATTGTTAAATAGCAAAAAATATCTAAATAAAAAATATTTTATTAGATTTTATTTTTTAAACATAAAAAAATGACTGTAAAAAGCCATTTGAGAGTATTTTATTTTTTTAAAACAAATTAATAAAAAGTTTCATTGAATTATGTGACTTTGCGTGTTTTAATTCACGCGGTAATTTGTTCCAGACACTGACTATTCTATTATAGAATAATTTTGATCGTTGTTGATTTGATTTTACTAATTCTTTGATATAATTATCTTGTTTTTCATTTCTATTAGATGCAATAAGCTTCCTATACCAGTTTATACTATCCATTTTAAGCAGTTCTTTTCTATACATTGATCTTTAAATTTCAGGTTGTTTCTGATAAGGATTCCTAAATATTTTTCTAAATTTGTTTTAGCTAGTTCAATTTAATTGTCACCATCATTTAGATAATATTTGTATTCGTTATCGTTCTTGCCAATATGAATTACTTTACATATATTAAAATTTGATTTAATTAACCATTTATTTGACAAATCTGTTATTTATTTAATCTTCTTGTAATGATTTTGCTTCTAATTTGGTATCATCTGCATATTTTTCATATTCGTTTGACAAGTCTTTACTTAAATCCTTGATAAATATATTAAATAAAGTCGGACCTAAAACAGAATCTTGTGGTACACCACTTGTAAATAATGTATTTAATTGCAAAATTGTAATTGTATGCCAAAAATTTAATATAATAATAAGCACAGTCAAATAAAATTTTAAAAATTAATCTATCGTACTCAGTAGATTTCAAATCTAATTTATGGACTTCTTCAGAATAGTACACAGTGACAGTCTGTAAATTGAATTTTATAGTCGGTTTAATTCATTTATAAGCAGAAGATTAATGAATTAGTTCATAAATGAAGTTCATTACTTAATTCTTAAGAATTCCATGTGAGAATTCTTAAGTGTTCCTAAAGGCCTATTTTTGAATTGGTTGATCGAACTTTCTGTGACAAGCGACGTTGGCAGCGCATTCTATTAATTTACTACTCCGTTTGATGGAAAGTTTCGCCTTACTGCACATTTTATTAGCTGCGAACAAATGCGATGCTTTGCTCTCCTAACTCTTCCACTTCATTACTCATTGGAGCTTCATTATTCACTGAAGACAATACCAATTGACATGATTGTATTGAAATTTTTAGAAAATTGTAAAAGATCATCATTCTTCTAGAGCTTCTAAACCTAGATTAACTATCCTAGGCTCATAATTCAAACTTCTTATATGTGGAACTAGTTTCTGTTCGTCTTTTTACTTTTTCTAGTTTAAATTCTAGTATCCTTTTTTAAGGAAGGATTTCAACCAGTAATCTAGATGCAATCTAGCATATGTTTTGTAAAGTAACAAGAATAATTGAGCATCCCAATACACAAATGTTTTCTTGAAATTTCCAAGCATGTTGTTTTACCACTCAAAGGCCGGAGAGGTCTTTTGAACCCCTTTTGTTACTTATTTTCTTTGTTTTTTTTTTCCAATAAATTTGATTATTTTTAATAATATTTTTTGACTATCATATCTTAAATCAAAAATATTATAACATTATTTAATTTTTAATACAAAAATATTTTATTTTCATTGAAAAAAAGTAATAAAAACAAGTCAAACAAAATGGTTGGAAAAATCCCTCCGGCCTTTGAGTGTTAACACAACTATCCAAATTAGATGTTCACCATCACACCAAGATCGAGCTCAGTAGTAGTCTCAGCTAATTCAACTTTGATATTATTGGCATTTACCATTGAAATTTCTGGCCTATCAATCTTTGAGTTGCCAATATATATGTTACTTTACACTTCGACTAATTGAATTTCATACTTCAACGCTTCGACTACTTAACCATCTTGCCAATGTCATTTTTTAATAGAATTTGATCATTATTATTTCTAATGGCACTAATAAATTTGTTGTCATCTGCAAACAGCTTATAAAAGTGACTGACAAAAATAGACTTTGAAGATCAAAAATAGTAACCGACCAAGAACTTAATTAATTAAGAAAATTAAATAATTTTTTTTAATGATGAGTGGGTCCATAAAATTTTTAAAAATTTGTCCTGTAAATTTAAAATTCTAAAATAGAAATAAAACCAAATTTATTCTAAATTAAATTATTCAAATATTTATGTATCTAGCACAAAATCCAATTTGTGATTGAAAGCAAATAGTATATAATATTCTTAGTTATCTTAATTAAATTCAAATACAAAAATTTTAGTTAATAAGATAAATAAAAAAATGTATGAAAAAATTTTCAAATGAACTAAATTTTTATTACACATAAAATTAATAGATTTTTAAATTTTAATAAAACTTATGTTCCTTTTAAGCTAAGTTGTTTTTGAAAGATGATAAGTCAAAATAAATTAAGAGCTGTGATGAAAAATGATTTCATGAGAATAACAAACCGATATCGTGAAGTTTTGAAATATTATGGTTCAAGTTTTTCAAATCCGATTATTCTAAAAAATACTCGAACTTTATCACGTCAGACTTCGTTACCTCGGCTGCCTATTCCCCAATTGCAATCCACAGTCGGAAAGTATTTGAATGCTGTTAAACCACTGCTAGACAAAAAAGAATTTGATGCAACTGAAAAAGTGAAAAAATTTTACCAAAAAAAAAATAAAAAAAAATAATTTTTTTATAACACATTTAGGCTGCAATGAATTTTTTGAATAGTGATGATGCCCAAAAACTCCAATGTCTGTTGGTAGAAAAGTCAAAAAAAACTGAAAATTGGGTAAAATTTTAATGTCTTAATTATAAAAGCACTTTTTATTTAATATTTGGCTTATTTTAAAATGCTTTTATTACAGTGCTTTTATTGACAGCTAAATTGGATAAAATAAATTAATTTAGATAGCAGATTGGTGGTACGACAAAGTTTATCTGGAGCCTCGCTGTAGTTTACCAATTATTGTTAGTCCAGGAAGCATTTATCCCCAGGATGAATATCAAAATTTGGATGGACAACTTCAATTCGCAACCAAATACATACTAGGATTGCTTAACTTCAAATCAATGATTGATAAGTAATAAATATATTTAAAAATTAGATATTAAAGTTCTAATAATTGTTTAAGTCAGGAGTTTCCTGTTGAAAAATCTGGTGATTCCTATTTTTGTATGGATCAATATTATAAGCTTATTGGAACTTGTCGTGTACCTAAAAAAGACAAAGATCAAATCAATATAATGCACATTCAAAATTTTAACATATCAAAAAATAATCACGTAACAGTGCTTCACAATAATAAAGTAATTTAAAATTTTTTGTTAATTTAAATTTATAGAAATTTTTTGTGTTTTTTTTAGTTTTTTTCGTTACAAGTGATTGATACAGAAACTGGTTTAATTCTGGACCCAAACGAAATTTATCTAAATTTAAAATTCATAGTCGAACAATCAAAACAAGAAGATGAATATGGCATTGGAATTCTAACTAGTGATGACCGAGACGTTTGGGCTAGTGCATATGAAATTTTAAATCAAAGTAAATGTTATTTTAAATTATAAAACTAGGAATTTAATGTAATGAAATGAAATATTGATACTTAGAACGTTTTTTTTCTTGACTGGATTAATAGTTTTTTTTATGTTTTTTAATTTTTAAATTTTAAATTTTCTCTCCAATAATTGTAAAATTCAGGGAATAAAGAATGCAAAAAAATTTTAAATAATAGAGCTAAAAATATTTATCATTAATTCAAAAAAATTCATTATTTGAGGTTTTGTTCAATGCAAATTGAGCAAAATTTTCTTTTTTTTATAAGATAAAAATAAAGTAAACCAAAAACTCTTTAAAAAAAATATTGAAGCATTTTCTAACATGCTATGTTGCACTTTTATTACGCTAAAAAACAAAAATTCAAACATCAACTAGATTTAATTCGATTAATGTTTAGATTGATTTTAAAAAAAAATTAAAAATTTTATTTTAGATAAAAAAAGTGCTAAAATAAAGTGCAGTGCTAATATAGAATTTCACAATACTATTATTTTATACCAAAATTAAAAAAAAATTAATAAAATATAATATAACAATCAATCTATTATTTATTCTTCAATTATTACAGTAATAGAAATTAATTTGTCACATCATGTCATCTGGTATTTTCTCTATTCAATTAATATGATTTGATTTTAGCTAATATCCTTTCTCAATTAACACTAGAAAGCCGGGTTGATTATTATTAAAAATTTTAAATTTAGTAATTCAGACAAAATAATTATTTTTTCGAAAAATTTATTAAATTTTTTTAAAAAATTAAAAACAAGAAGTTATTTTTTCAAAAGCTGATTTATGAAATGTATCATGTTTATAACTTAATTTACTGATAAGCAAAGTTAACTTTTTAATTTTAGCATTTTTAGAGGCTCCGTTCTTCAATATCACTTAAAAAAATCTTTAAATCAGATTTTAAATTTTCGCCTTTTTTTTTAAATAAATTTCTAGATTTACCAATAAAAATTGGAAAGCTTAAATTTTGATCAGAAAATTTCAAATGCATAATTAAATTTTATTGTATTTTTAAGAAATTTCCATTCTTTTTTAATAGTTTAAAAGCATTAAATTGTAAATTAAATCAAAAATCTGCAATTAAATTTAATTGCGCATTTAAAAATGTTCTGGTCAAATTTTAAAAATGAAATTTTATCAAGAATTTTTACAAAATTTTTATTATCAAATGATATTAGCTGATATAAGGAAAGCGAAAAAAAAACTATAGAAACTTATATCAAATGATATAATGTGACAAGTTAATTTCATGCACTTAATATTTATTTTTTTAAACCTTTTTGAAAGCCTTTCTTAATGGTAATAAAACATAATATTCTTGTATAACTGTTTTTTAAATGTCCTCTGATTTTTTTGCTGGTTTATTATCAAAATTTCCGATACTAAAACAATACAATTTGAGTATTTGCGACTTTATAAATATAAACAATAAAAAAGTCAATAAAATTTTAGTAGGATGTATAACTGAGTATAATAAGTGCCACATGTGTTCTGATCGTGATTTAAAGGTATTAATTCTGGTAAAGAAAGTTTTTTTTTATTTTTTGATATAAAAAATAATCAATTTTTGGAACTAAGAAAAATTAAAATCTCTCATAATTCAACATTTTGTTTAATAAAAAGTAATTTTTTAAATTTTTTATTTTAAGATGAAATAAACAAAGCAAATTTTGAATCTATTCATGATAGCTTGTTTGTTTTGTGTCTTGATACCAAAGAGTGTTCATCAGAAGGATTTGCAGACAAAAAATCAGCCAATGCTGCTCAAATTTTACATGGAAATAAACAATTTAGTTCAAATCGTTGGTTTGACAAAACTGTTCAGGTAACTGATGTATTTAAATTTTAAAAATATTCCTTATTTAAAGATTAATTAACAAATAAGGCTATAATTGGAACGAATGGTGTATGGGGTACTAGTTTTGAGCATACTGTGGCTGAGGCAGTTCCACATGCAGTTATGAATGACCATATTTTTAGATATATGTAACTCTTAAGAAAAATTTTTATCATTTTTTTTAAAACTAATTTGATTTTTTTAGCAAAAATAGTGAAATAAATTTTTTAGAAGAGAAAAGAAATGGAACTCTTTGCAAAGAACTTGTGTTCCAAGTATCAGACCAAATTAAGAATCAAATAAAAAAATCACAAAAAGTATTTAATAGGTACTTTTTGAGTATAAAAACAAATAAATTCAAATTTTTATTTTTTTTTCTTGTTAGCCAAATTGATAATTTAGACTTGTACGTTTTAAATTTTGATTTATTCGGAAAAAATTTTCCTAAATCGCAAAAAGTAAGTCCAGACGCTTTTGTTCAAATAGCGTTTCAATTGGCTTTTTATCGAGCACATAATAAGCTCGGTAACGCATATGAGAGTGGTTCTTTGAGAAAATTTAATTTTGGCCGTACTGAAGTTATCCGAGCTAGTTCGATAGAAGCGCTAGAATTTTTGAAATCAATGGTTGATTCAAATGTTGAAAACCAAGAAAGAACTGAACTATTTCTAAGAGCTATTAAAAAACACCGACAATTAACTGTGAATGCAATGAATAATGAATCATTTGATAAGCATTTTTTTGGTTTGAAGCAAATTGCTTTAGAAAACGGAATAGCACTACCTGAGTTGTTTAACGATGCAGGATACAAAAAAGCTTCTTATTATTATTTATCTACTAGTCAAGTGTCAAGTAAATTCGAAGCAGTGACCACATTTGGCCCTCTAGTAGACGACGGCTACGGTAGCTGTTATAATATAATGGAAGAAAAAATGTTTTTTGGAATTAGTTGTTACAAGTCATGTACGGAGACTAACTCGAAAGTTTTTGGTGAAAATTTGAGAAATGCTTTGATTGATTGTCAAGCTCTATTGGCTAAATATAAACCTAAGTTATAATCTTGATGAAATGATTTTATTCATAAATTTTTTTTAAAAATATTATTCTTGTTTTTTAAATCTTGAAATTATTTGGACACAGAGACACAAGCAGCTAAAATTTAGATAAAAAAAGACAACTTTTTTAAACTTGTATTCTTGCATTCATTGATTTCTAATATTTTATTTTTAATCAATCAATTCTGCTTTATGCATAACATAAAAATTAGATATTTTTTTTAATTCTAAAGCCAAATTTATTATATTATTCATGTTGATCTACAGCGGTTCTAATAAAAACGAAACGGTCTCAAGCCGGCCATTTACCAAGCATTTGTCATCCCGGCTAGCCTCTACGTCCTAGAAGACCAAGCATTCCCATGCACATTATTCATCAGAATAGAAAATTCTTATAAAAAAAAATTTTATCTAAAAATTTTTTAATTGTGTTTTAGAACAAAAATTTAGACTTTAAATGTTTTTATTTTTTTAACACTAGAACGTCCGAGGGTTTTTTTTATAAAATTTAAAAAATGGCTTTTATTAGCTAAAAATTTAAATTGTAATTTTTTAGAAAATGAATAGATTTTCAAAGAATATTTTCAAATTATCTTGATAACTTTATTTTAAATTTTCATGAAAAATCAGCCGGGTTTTCTAGTGTTAAAATCAAAAATTTTTCAAATTTTATTTTTTTTTTTAGTTTTTTCGTACATTTTCGAACATTCTAGTTCTAAATTTTTATCCTAAAAATACGGACTGGTCATTCAAAAAATTCTACATTGTTTTTAAATTCATTTTTAAATTTTGCATTTACAACCTCATATGCTAATGTGCAAATTCTCTGAAAAATTCAGTACAGCCAAAATTGTCCAAATTTAAATTATGCTAAATTTGCAGTTTTACCAGAACGTTCTAAAAAAATTAACATTGAATGTTGTACCATGTTGCATTTACAGAACTTACTTTAGATCTTTAGAAAAAAATTATTAGAATTTTTAACATTTGACCTTTCTAAATTTTTTTCTTTTTTTTTAAATTTCACAAAACCTTGGTCAAACTACTTTGATGTCCCCGAATTTCTCTGATGAGATTATTGGATGAGAGTTCATGAATTTCGGTGTTTAGTTGTGCAGATTCTGCTATTGAACTTTACTAAGACCGTTCATTATCATGTAGATCTCGATTAAGTTCTACGTTCACTTCTTGTCTTAAGTTTCTATGGTCCCAAACTGCTGTCTTTTTTCATATTCTAGATTTCTTAAGTTAGATACTAATTTTGTACTGCAGCATATTTTAGATATGATCTAACAAACGAAAAATACTACTGTTTGAATGTACTCAAGGACCAGCATTCGAAGACTTGCTTTAGTTGAGCTAAAACTGAGTTAGCTACCTGTGTCACTTTTTGAGTCCATTTCAGGTCATCTGTTAGATAGATTTCAAGATCTTTTTCAATACTATTTTGCATAATTGATAAGTTGTTCATTGATAATTCGATTCCATTAATAGTATTAATTTAAGAAGAACATAAATTTGCACTGGTCCAAGTTTAATTTCAATTGCTAACCAGACGACCATTTAACAATCATATCTGTTTGCAGTTGTTCAACGTCGAGACGGTTTCAAATAAACAAAGTAAAATTTTTGATCAAAAATCTGCGATGAAATTTAATTTCGCATTTAAAATGTTTTGATCATTTTTGAAAAATGAAATTTGGTCTAAAATTTTACTTTGCTTTCAAAGGATTTTTATCAGTTCTGTGTCATCTGCAAAAAGTTTGATTAAAATGGTTGCAGCATTTGGTATGTCGTTTATAAAAATAACGAAAAGGAGAGAGCATAGTACAGATTCTTGCAATTTAGTAGATATCCATTCTTAACGTCCGATTTTTGCTTTCTTGTATAAATGTATTCTAAAAATTCACTTAACTGTAAACTCTGTCAAAACTGTTTTTTATTTTGAATAGACTTAATTTTTGAATTTATTCTTCTAATTTAATACTACTTGAAGATAATGGAGCATAGGGTCATTACTATTGATTTCCATTCAATTCGATCTTCAGCCGTTACCCTTGAAGGGCTTTTTTTGGTATCATTTTTTCTTAATTCATTCTAATAATATGCCCAAGCGATTACAGTCTTTGTTCTAAATGCATTGACTTAATGGTTCTGAAATTTTTCTTTTTTATAGGTCAGTATTTGGCAATGAGTGTTTCAGGTGTACCTTCGGCACGAACTTAAAGGAATAAATGATGATTCCATTCTCATAACTGGAGAATTAAAAATAAATAAATTTTTAGCTCTCAATGCATTGACACTCTACATACATATTTTAAAGTTTTTATTTCAGACATTTATTGATTTATATATTTATAAAATTTTAATTTTATATTTTATTTAAATAAATAGTTTAATAAATAAAAAAAATTGATTTAAAAAATTATTTATTGATTAATTCTCCTCTATACATTTTTGCTTTGTCAATTAAAATTTTTTGAGAAGAAGGATCACATTTTCCAATCACAATGTTAACTTGCTGTATATCTTTTTTTTGATAAGCCAAATCAAGAGCATCAGCAAGACATCTAGATGAAAAAAATAAAAAAAGTTCTTAAAACTAAAAAAAATAGTACTTCATTTTTATTAAACAATTAAATCGGTTATCAGCAGCAACCTTTGGAAAATATTTTTTAGCTTCTTGGACATTGTTTGCGTCCATGCAATAATTTACAAAAGGTTCGTAACCAATTGGCGATTTTTTTGATTTAGAGAATTTTTCCAAATCGTCCCAGCAAGAAGCTTTGGCTAAATTTTTGACTTTCAGATGCCACCATGACTCGCTTGAATCCGAAATTTTGAATTCCTTGCGAATTTTTTCGGCCTCATCCAACAGCTTAAGTCTGATTAGTTCTCCCAAGGTTTCATACAAGCTTTTACCATCAAACTTTTTCCCGTAATTTCGCTCTAAATTTTCTTGAATTTTTATCAATTTAATTTCGTCATTCAAAAGCTTATTATTTGTTTTTTTAATTTAAAAAAAAATATATTTATATATTATTAAATTACATTCGTGTTAAAAACTTCTTTATTTAGATAAAGACGCTTTGCTTCATCAAACATTTGCTTTTTTTTTTCAGCTGTCTAAGTGTTTAATTTAACAAATGAATATTTAATAATAAATAAAAGTTACTTGTTGTTTCAAAGCAACATTAATTATTGAACAAACTTGCTCATCAATTAAATTTTCTTGATTTAGTATATCGTTTAATTCATTTAAACTTTTCTCATCTTGAATATTTTGTCTGAAATACTGAAGCATCAAGCTAAAAGCTATGGAATATTTTTTACTTATATCTTTCATAAAATCTGACACATTATTAAATTTGTTCTTATACCAAAACAACACCATATAGACTTAAATAAATTCTTTTTTATTTTAATTTTTTTCAATTTTTGAAATTATTGAAAAGAGAGAAGAGTTAAGGAATCTTTTATTGTTGTAATTAGTAATATTGTAATATTGAAACCAGCAATTTATAGAAAAAAGAGAAAAAAAATCCCCAAAAATTTTAAAATTTGTTTTTTGCTACAAAAACAAGCAGAATACTGGTTAAGTAACCTAAAAGATTTATGTATTAAACGCTTTTAAAGACCAATTTAAAAATTTAAAAATTCTTGATTTTGTTTGCTTTTTCTTCAAATATTATTTAGAGTTAATCAAATTTATTGCCAAAACAGAAATAAATTAGAGTTTTAAAAAATGCTGACTAAAATGTATCAATATTTCTCAAGTCTTTCAAATATTCTTTCAAAATTCTGCTAAAAATGTTTTTTAAATGAATTTTTATTGAAATTGTTGAGATATTTTGGGATGGGAATAAATTTTTAAAACTGCTATCTTTATTTTATTTTATTTTTTTTTCTTGTTTAAGTGTTGTTATTTTATAACAGTCTGACCTCGATATTTTGAACTTCCCCGGTAAACATTAAAAATTTCACAAATTCATAAAACACATTTTGAAAAAACTTATTTTTAAAAACAGTCAAAATAAAACATCTGAATTCTATCAATGGAATTCTAATTTTTTTAAATTTTTAAATCCCATTTAAGTATTTTTTATATATGACAATAAATTTTTTAAAAGTTAGAAAATTGATAAAAGCAAAAAATAAAACAAGTAGCAGCATATAATGACATAAGTTTTTCAGATTTTTTTTTCATGAACCTATCAAGAAAGGAGAATATCAAAAAAATAAGAGGAAGAAAGGTTTAGGTAGATCACCATTTTCTATTAAAAATGCTCTGTGTACGACTGTTGAAACCAACCTCAAGCTTAGTTCTCGCCAATTATCAAAGATCTTTACACATAACAATTGACGATATCTCGTCACCTTAACTTGATTAGAAACGCTTTGTTAAAAGATGATGTTGAGAGTTTTTTGGAATTTCCAAGGGGTAATACACTGTTTGTTGAATCCAAACGGTCGTGCTTTAAATGCAGAACTTTTTTCTGAACAATTAGAACGAATGTTTGCTTCACTTAAGCAAAATATCCTTCTTCATAAGCTAAGCTGTTTCTCCAAAATCTTTCTCGTTCTAAATATCATCTTTTTGACTCAATGGCTCATTTCATTTTGATTTTAATCTTACATTTTGACGCTGAGAAAAATGCTATTTTTTATGTGGAAATATAGATCCTTTGAAACTTTTATTTATCAAAATAAATTTAACTTGAGGACATTTTTGAATTTTTTAAGATTTTCTAATTTTTTATTAAGTTTAATAACAAGTGAGTCATAATGTTTTGAAAAATTTTCAAACCTAGAACAAAATATGAAAAGAGCTGAAATTTCAAACACTTACTACAATATTCTTCTTGTATATTTTTACGTTAGGTTCTGGACCCTAAAATACCAGTGTCATTCAAGGCCCGTAGACACACCTGGTACTTTTTGAGTCGAGTTTCCTAGATCTTATATTTTTAATTTGACTATTGTAAAGTATTAATATTCTAATAAGTAAAGATTTTAGCTATTTAAAATCCTTATCGTTAACTATTAATCAAAACTCGATTTTTACCAATTTTTTAACAAAATAGTGAATTTTTTTGCGGTTTTTTGATGATAACTAGTCATCAGATTATTGAAAAATTATGATTTTTAGTGTTTTAGATAGCTATAATCATTCCAAATTAGAATTTTATTACTTTACTTTCTAAATAAAAATTTAAGATTGAGAAAACTTGACTCAAAAGGAACCAGGTGTGTCTCCAAATAGCTCTGCTTGTATACCTAGATCGCCACTTGCAGGCAAGGATTCAGAACCTAACATAAAATAATACACAAGAAGAATATTGTAATAAAAGTGTGAAATTTGTTCCAATATCTGTTCATATTTTAATCTAGGTCTGAAAATTTTTCAGAACATTGTGACTCACCCGTTATCTAAGATCAGAAAAATACAAAAATTACTTAGATCAGTGTCACCACTTTCCATTGCTTTTTTAATTGCTAATTCAGGCATGTCAATCTCAATGTAAAGAGGAACTTGTTCAGACGCTTTGACTTCATAGTCCAGCAACTTTAGATAAATTTTTTATATTAAATGACATATTCATAAGTTTATGCTCAAAAATTTTTTTTTTTTAATTTTTTAGAATTTTTTTTAACTATAAAATTTAATGTAAAGCGTGACGATGAACCATACCGAAATATTGTGCATAATTCAGTATGCAAAAATTTTTCTAAAAATTTGAAGAGATAAAAAATTAAGTTTAACATTGAATGTTTACTTTGAAATTATGTGATTACTCAAAAAATATTAAAAAACCTATTTTTAAATTTTGATCATAAACTTTATTTTTTTCTATCAAATTAATTAAGAAGTAAAATGAATGCAAATACTCTAATGGCAAGTCCCGAGCGTCCAGCACTTATAGCTCGCCTGGCTATTTCTGCATAAGAAATGCCTGGCGTATCACCCAATTTCGATTTGATCATTGCTGCTATTTGGTTATCCTCAACATCAGTCTGTGACACTTTGTATAAAGCCCAATTTGATAGAATCTTAATAATGCCTTCCTCATCGGTCATATTCAAATATTTACATATTTCTATAGCTAGAGCGAAATGTCGTCTAGTTATAAGTCTGTTAATCACAACACTTGGACTAAGTGCTTCATATTCGAGATAAGTGAGTGGCAGCCCAATTTGAGGGTGCCTAATTGCATTAAGAACTCTAATTGTTTGACACATTTTTACATATGAAGCTGCATTTGCATAATCATCAAAATATCGACCAAACAAAGAAGCTCTTAGTACTTCAGCTTGATATTTTGGTTCGAATTCATGAGGTGCAGCTTGTATACAGTTTGCAATAGCGTCTTCTAAGGCTCCTTTTTCCTTTATAGATCTTATATACTCTTCAGCTTTTTGATTTTTGTTCTCATAAAAAGCGATCGATGCTTCGAATAATGCCGACGAGACATCAATTGAAGCTATTTCGAATATGTCTCTCAAAGGTTTTGGTACTACTTGATAAAATATGTTAGAAGTCGATGTCACAACTCTGACTCCGTCAAGCTCTTGAATTAAAAAACAAGGCGGAGAATTATATCTTAAGGTTAAAAATTGATTTAAGATGAAATTTTATAATTTTTTTTTTCAACAAAAGCAAAAGAATATTCTTAATTTTGAGAATTAAGTAAATTTTAGATTTTAAATGAAAATAGTTAATTAATTAATAATGAGCTAAAATTTTATATTGAATTTATTTGTTCAACTGTTTCTGCTAAGAAATAAAAACTTTTTTTTGACCAGAAAAAATACTAATTTTTTATTTGATTAATTTATCCTTGATTTTTTAATTTTTGAATCAAAATTGAATGTGCACATGTCAAACAATTTTCCATTTTAAGATAAAAAATAAAAATAATTTTTGGCTTTTTCAGAAACTTGATTTTTCAATATTTTAATTTCATTTTTTTTTAATCAAATTTTAAGAAATTTTGAATAATTGGAAAAAAAATAAAAAGAAATATAGAAAAATAGACTTAAAAAAATTAAATAAAAAAAAGCAGCTGACATATAAAAAAATAATGAAATATAAAAAAAAGTAAATAAATTTAAAATTCAAAATAAAATTTCTGATTACCTGTTAAAACTTTTTATTTTTATTAATTTTTATATTTTTATTTTATTTAAAAGAAATAAAAACAATTTTTTTGAATTATGTATTAGAATGTTAATTTTAGAACTAAGTTAAAACAAAGATAATGATTAAAAAAACATAAAAAAGGTGAATTTAAAAAACACAACATAAACCAAAATTTTAAATTTTGAATCCTAAAAAAGTGAACCAAAACTTAAAACTAAATATTATAATTTTTAAACAGTGAATAAACATAAAAGTGTTTAAATTATTATGTGAAAAATAATACACAAATTTTTTTCTTTTTCTTGATAAAGAGACAAAAAATCGAATGGATTTTTATGACGAATGTTGATTCTGAGATAGAACTGGAATATTTTATCAAGCATTATCCAAAAGCATCATCTGTTTACGGCAATCCTTTTTCTTTTATAGATCTTATTACAAGTTTTCTATCTATAAATAAAATGTGATGATCATAAAATCCCTTATATGAAGACATTTTCAGCTCTTTTTTTAGCTCTTTTTTCAGCTCTTTATCTCGAACTAATTGACCAAAGAAAAGGTAGATGCTTTTTATCGGAGGAAGGACATTCAAACCACCCTGAAAATGAAGTCGCTAGAAAAACCTTTGATTCTGAGTCAATGAAAAGAGTTGAAGAATTGCATAACCTAGGTTTTAAACCGCAAAGAATAATCAATCAATTGATTAAAGAAGGATGGTATAGCTTTATGTAGCTGTCAGACTTTTAATGATTTTTCTTTCTTTTTTAGATCAATTCAGTTGGGAACTGAAAAAATTTATGGTGTAAAAATTGCTCCTACTATTTTGATAGCAGATAATGATGATGCTATTACAAACGGATTTAAGGATGCATTTACATGGAGAAGCGAATCAATTGTTGGGCTCATGTTCGCCGAAACATAGACAGCGATTTACGAGTTTTTGATAAACAAGTGAAGAATGCGATTTTCGATGATATTTATTCAATCCAAGAATTATTTCGTGAGGATTTGTTCACAAAAGCATGTCAATTATTTGAAGAAAAATGGAAAGGAAAAGATCCAAATATTGATGGTTTTCTAGCCTCATTCAAAAAACAGTGGGTCGATAAGAATAGTGGTTGGTTCGAAGGCTACTGTATCGGCTTACCAAGTACAACTAACGCTTTGGAATCAACCCATGCAAGAATTAAAGATTTTATCAAAACTCGTTTGGGTTTGATAGAATTCTTGATGAGTGTCGTGATAATTTAGTAAGGTTTTGGTCTCAAATTCGATCAGAGCGAATAATTTGGACAAGTAGAAAAACAAACCAAATAATTACAATTGAGAACAATAATCAAAAAGAATTTTTTACAGAACCTATTATCGAAAATAGCGACCTCTTACATGCTTACTATTGGAACAAAAAGTCAAAGCCATTTCAACACATAAAGGACAATTGGCAAGATGTTTATTTAGTTAAAAGTGGACAAAATTCAAGTTTTTCACGTGATGATGCCAAACATTACTTAAATGTTCTCGAAATCAAACCGTGGAAAAGTTTCGATGAAATGATTTCTTCTGTTAATTCAGTTCATATAATTGAAATAAACAGAGAAAATTGGAAACTTAGCACATGCACTTGCTGGTTTTGGTTAAAAAATTTGTATTGCTGTCATATGATTGCTTGCTCATATAGATTAAGTAATTATTTTCTATTAATTTTACTTTTATTTTCTAATATTTAATTTTTTTTAAGAAATGGTAAATTTTAACAATATTGGCATGGATATTCCATTGAATAACAAGCCAAAAAAGGGGGCCAAAAAAAAAACTAGACCTTGTTTACAATATCAACCGGCTGATTGTGTCCAATTGACCGAAAATGTAATACAAGAATCATTCAATGAATCAAGTGATAATGAGTTAAAAATCCCTTCAAAGAAAGCGAAATTCTCAGAAAATACTGAAACTGCTAATAAATTATGTCTAAACTGCAACGCTTTAATGAAAAAGAAAAAAGATTATTATTGTCCGAAAGGTTGCACAAAAAAAAAATGATTGTATATAAATTACATTTTTTATTAATTAATTAATTTTTTTGTTTTATGTTAACAAAAAAATTTCGGTTTATTTTTTTTTTCCTGAAAACACATATTTTGTTTTTTTATTATGTTTTGTTTGATTTAACAAATTTATTATTGGTTGAATAAATTTGTTTATTTTTTATTAAATTTGTTGTGAATTTACAAAATTAGTTTTATTAAAATATTATAAGTCTTTTTTAATCCCTACTCTAAAAACAAAATAAAATCAGAGATGAAATTAGCAAATATTATTATCCCTTTTTTCAATTAATCAGATGACGATGAAGACTTTTTATGTTTATTGCCTAATAAATTAATGAAGGGATCTCTATTCATTAATTCAAAATTTATAAATGATTCAGCCTAATACAAAAAAATATCAAAAATTTTAAATTTAAGCAGCTTTTTCAACAAAGGTCTAAAATTCGTTCTGTTAATATCAGTTGATGCGTAGTTTTTATCACCCAAATTAAGCCTGTACAATAACTCTGTAACTGTGCTACGCACTCAATGTATTAATATTTAGAAATTATTAGAAATTTAAACAAATTTTGTATCAATTGATACAATTTACAGAACGAATTTTATTCATTAAAAAAAAGAGTTGTTTAAATTTAAAATTTTTGATTTCTTTGTTTCAATATTCACCTTTTCGATTAGGTTCAAAAAGCAAATTATAATAAATTCAATTAATCAAATAAATTCAATTTATAAAATTTTTAAAAAAATTCAAAATTACATTTCAAAATGATTTTTTATGTCATCACTGCCCAGCGGAATCAAATACAAATTATCCCATAAAGCTAGAATTGCTTTGTTTGATATCCATGCTATGTCCAATGCAGTTTCTGTGGTATCAGCCTTATATTTATGAATAATACGAGTCATTTCATTATTACATACTAATAAATATCCAGTATCTGTATTTAAAGCAACTAAGTCGTGACTAAATGACACAAATAGTTTTTTGATTGAATTGTATTCTACACCAAAATTTAATCTCTATAAAAAAAAAAGTTTAAAAGATTAATCAATTTTTTAGCTTATTACTAGTAATTGCGGAACTCCACCATAGATTATTTGATAAAGATCATTTTGTCTTGAGGCAAGAACAGTACAATTTTTGTCTGTCGATATAATGCACCAACTGTCTAGTTCACCAGAGCCAGGAATGTCGGGAAATTGCTGAATTTTTGGATCATAAACATCTTTAACTAGAACTAGTTTATTTTTTGCACTTAAAATCACACATCCAGTAGTATACGATCCCGTATATGTGTTTACAGTATTGAATATTTGAAAATCAATTGCTCTAGAGTCTTTGATCACATTAAATAAGCTTTTAAGTTGACCATATAATGAACGGATCTGGATTTCTCCACTTTCAAAAATAACCATCAAATCTTCACTACTAGTCCATCCAATACCAATTATCATTGATTTTTCTTCTAATTGAAAAGTTTTGATCGAATAGCCTGATTGTGAGTATATTGATATTAAGGGACGTATATCAGGTTTTTTCAAGTCACGGGTCAGTGCTTAAATGGAAATAAATCTGATTATAATTAATTTTTTTCTGATAAGTCAAATTAATGAGTTTTTTTCACATTAAAAATTCATATTAAAGTGTATTTTATTGATAGGATATGGGGCAATTTATATGGAAATAATAAAAATAAACTTTTTAGGTATTTTTTTGTAGATCTCAATAATTATCAGATCTTTAATTTTCGGTACCTGATTCGGATTATATAATTTTTTTTTCTATATGACAATTAGTAAAGAAAATATGACATCTTGAAGTTTTAAAGAATATAATGCTTTAAAATGGCATGATTAGGCCATGGACTTTTCAGTAATTAACGATAAGATTTTTACTTTTAGCGCTTTTAACACTCAAAACCTGGATAGGTTTTTTCGACCCTTTGTTTTAGCTTTTCCTTTTGCTTTTCATTCCATTAAAATTAGTATATTTTGCAAAAAAAAATTAATTTGAATATTTTTTTATTTTAGATTTTTGATAAATAAAAATTTCAAAAATTATTTAAGCTATTTAACTTAAGAGCAAGAAAAGATGTAATTTTGTAGAAGCCTGTTTAGACTTCTTGTGTGGGATCAATAAATAAAAAAACTTTGCTTTAAAAATGCTTAATTGGAAACATCAAAAGTGGTTTTGTACTGAGTCAAAACTGTTAGTGATTTAATCTTCAGTAAAGTTAACGAAATAATAAGAGCTTGAGAACTGTCAAGATTCGGGTCTTAACAATATCAAGCACCAAAAAAACCTTTCAATATTTGAACATCTTGATTTATTTTTAGTTTCGTCCTTAGTTTTAGACTCTCAATAGCCATGTGAGAAGTAACTATTTCTCAAATGAGATGATCAGACAAAAATAGTGTCTGATAAACATTAAGTATACCAAATTGGTCACAAAAAGTATTCAAAACCAGTCTTACACTTGACATTGTAAATTTTAAAGAATGTAGGAAAATAGGAAAATGCTTACAAAGAGTTAATTGTTAACTGATAAAAAAATTCAATCTGTTGAATTCAAAATTAAAATTAGTTTAAAAAATTTTTTGACCATAAACCGTATTTAATTTTTTATAATGAATAAATGTTTTTTTTTTTTTAAATAAAATATAAAAAAAATAGGGAGCCTAAAATCGATTATTACTAATTATCTTTTTTTTTTTTAGGTTTCTTTTATTAAGAGATCATTTCAGTAATTTAGAATAACCCATTTTTTAAATTAGTGTAAATTACCAATAGGTCCTGCAAAGCTGGCTGCTTTTACCTCTGAATTATCTAAATTCCACTTTAGATCATAGAACTCATTTTTCCTGAATATTTCAGTTGTCTGATCAACATATATCCAGTTTTCAGTATGACTCATCTTGATAAATTAATTAAATTTAAATCATAGTTAATTGATCAAACTAATCGTGTTTTATAACGATTTTAAATGAAGCAAGAGTAAAAAATTTATTTTGTTGTGTCACTAAAATTTTATTGAAAAAATAAAAAGAGTTTAGTTTTATTATTTTAAAGATCAGATTTAGCTAGACCACCAGAGAGTTGAACTTTCTCGCCTGGTTTAAAAGCAGGCATGCCTAAATAGGGACAGCTGGCGCATCTAAACGCATCGCCTAAATAGCAACTGCCACAAGCTGACTTGACTGTTGCTTGGTTCTTTTTTTGGACTCCAGATGCCTCGTTTTCCAGCTCTTCGGCCAGACCACAACTGCAATTTTTGCATGCTTTTTTCTTACCACTAGCCGATGTGCCACAATCAAACTTATCCACCATTTGAGGTTTCTTTAAATCAAGGTCATCAAGCAAATCATCTGTATTGATCAGATCATTTTCTTGAATATCATCTGCATCAAATTGCCAGACTTTTTTTGAAGACTTGAAGTTTAGTTTGCGAGTAGCGCCAACATCGAAATTCGGCTTTTGTGCAACACAAAATGAATCTTCTCGTACAAAGTTCTGAAATCCATTTAATGTAAGCATTGATTGCACATTTTCTCGGTCAGTTATCAAAATTTTTCCATTTGGTTTGAGAATTTTAAAGTAAATTTCATAATTATAATCACCGTTTAAAGATATAATTAAATCGTATGCTGGTGATGAAGCATCAACTTGAGATGAATTTTTGGTCTCTATTTTGCTAACTGATCTACCCGAAATTTTGCTTTTCAATTGCTCTAGTTCTTCAGGAACTGAATCATCACTATAAATTAATAGAACATTGGTATTAGCTTCTATCTTATTTAAAATATTATTGAGAACTATTTCGTTCATTTTTTTTAGTCACAAGATAAATGCATTAATTTTGAAAATTTTTGCTAATTTATATCAACTGCGGCTGTGTTAGCTTAATTGAGAAATTATATTTGTATTTTAAATTTTCTATGCAAGTAGTGTCTTGCAACGAGATTTTATTGTTTTTTTTTTGGGGGAAAAATATGAAAAGTTTTTCATCAAAATTTGCCGAAGACCAACTAAAAAAATTCGGCTGGAAAGAAGGTAAAAATAAGTATTATTTCATGGAATTTTAGCTAAGTTTTACGAAGGGGATGGTCTGGGACGGAACAACCAAGGAAAGTCGGTTCCAATCAAAGTCTCATTGAAGTTCAATAATTCTGGAGTAGGTTTTAATCTATCCGAACAGTTTACCAATAACTGGTGGGAGAATCTGTTCGACTCTACATCTAAAGGTCTTGAAGATGCTGAGAAACGAATTGGAAAAGAAGAGAAACCAAGAAGTGTGATGAATCGAAAGGAGTATTTCTACTCAAGATTTCAGCAAGAAAGTGTTCTTGTTGGAGGACAAGAGGTCAAAAATGAACCCAGTAGTGACGAGCAAATAAAAGAAAAAAAAGAAAAAAAAGAAAAACAAAAAAATCAGTTGAAAAATGTCACTGACGAGGATTTATATAAACTCTGTGAAGGTCGGACTGCGCACAAGTACTTTTATCAAAACAATTTGTTCCATTTTTTTATTATTTATTTGAAGAGGAGCACGGCATGGAATTAAAATGAGTGCTAAGCTTGCCAGAATTGAGGAACAAGAAAGACTACTTGCTGAAAAAATGCTTGATACACTTAATTCAGAAAATAAAAAACGAAAAGAACATGATTCTGATCAAGTCATTCAAGATGTGATTATAAAAACTCAAAATAAAAAGAAAAAACACAAAGCTTTAAATGATAATAAATAATTATTTTAATTCAATTTTAAAATCAATTTTAAACTTCATGTTAAAGTTGTTTTAAGGTAGTTAAATGTCAAAAGAGTTTGGGATAATTTTTAAGTAATATTTCAATTTCAAAATTAAAATCTTCAAATTAATTTGATTCAAGTGTCTCATTTTATAGCAAATAAACGAATATTAAAAAGATATTCGTTATTTTAAACAGTTTTTCATTTTATCAAATGGATATTTAATAATTGGCAGGGTTTTTTTTCTCTTTGATATTTTTTAGCAAGAATTTGAATAAAAAAAGCCCAAGAAGCAAAAGGATTTATTTATAAAAAATCAAAAAAAATCAAATCTTTAGAGCACCAAAATAGTAATAATAATAGTTAATATTCTACGGTCAAGTTTAGTTTAACTAAACTGACAATGCAGGAAGACTAACGTAATCGTAATAGTGATCTGGTTCATTGATTAATTATTTCTTTTACTATTTTAAAATCAAAAAACAAAATCGATAAAAATGACTAATATACATTAAACTTTTATCGTTTAAAATCTTAAAAAAATCCGTTCGATTTTAGTCCTAAAATTTGTTTCCAAAAATTCAAAAAAATAATAATACAAGTGGGTGAAAGATATTTCAATATTTTAGAAAAGATAAACAGATAATCTATCAAATGATTGAATATTATAAAATTTTGCGTATTGAATTTTATTTTTTTTTTGATTTTTTATAAATAAATCCTTTGGCTGCTTGTGTTTTTTCTATTCAAATTATTGCTGAAAAACATCAAAGAGAAAAAAAAAACCTGTCAATTCTATGCATAGAATGAATATATCAATCAAAAGTAGTATTGAATAAGACAGAAAATGTTTGAAACAAAATTAAATGCAAATAAGATATAAAAATTATTATTTTTCCAGATCAATAAATTTCAAATATTGAGTAACTACCAAAAGTAGTCTTGTGCTTGGAAATTCTTCAAACACAGTTAGTATAAACTAAAAACAAAATTAGTTTTCAATGAAACATTTCGTAAAATATATTCAAATTAAAATCGGGTTATTTGTCTCAAAATAACTATTGACTAATTATTTCTTAAAAGTTTCTAAATATAGCAATAATTTTACAAAAAAAATTCACAATTTTGCCATCAGTTGTTATTTCATCTAATTTTTCGAAATAATTTTCTAAATGATAATTTCTAAATAATAATTCTGAACAGATTTGTTTATAAGTTTTAAGTCAAGTCATAACATTAACTTAAGTGTTCATAAACAAGTCTAATTTTAACAAGAGATATTTGAGCCTTAGTCAAAAATGAAGAAGTATTGCTAAGTGTGATTCTGAATGATTCTGCTTATATAATTTTTGAAAAAAAAATGTTTTGTGTTGCTATTTTTAGAAGCAACCAATAAATCTATAAAAAATGTTGATACTTTTAGAGAACAGGTACCATTGCCTTAATTTATTGAACGCTTAAAGATTATATTAAATTGATTTTCCACTGATTAGCTATTAAAAAAGAATTTAAGGTGAAGCCAGATATTGCTGAATAGCTATTGAATATTTAAACAAAAACCGAAAATTAAATTTTATCAATATGAAGATGCTTAACTTTTAAGGCTTATCATCAGCTTGATTTTGATTGTTTGATTTCTGAAAGTTTTGTTGATTTTAATTGCTTGATTAGAGTCGTTCATTTTTAATTTGTACCTGTAATCAAAAGTTATATTTGTGAGCATATTATTGTAAGTGCTTTTTTTACATGAAAAATCAACACTATGATACAGATAAAGGTTCAAAAGCCTAAGTCAAGAAAAATAAAAGCTCAATGTTGGCATATTATTAAAAATAACTAGTTATTTTTTTATTTTAATTTTATTTTTTGGTGCTAATTACATTGTTTTTGGAATTTTTGATAAATTTTAATTTTATATTCATAAAGAAATAAATAACAAAGACTAAGTAAAATTGCTGCCTTACTAATAAATCAACTTTTTAATTTGAAAACTTGATTAAATTTATCAAAAAATTTCAAAATACTCTATTTAGGTGTAAAAATAAATGACTAAGTAACTAAATGTTTTGCATTTATTAAAAAATACAAAACTTTTTTAACAATCTTTAAATAAAAATTCTCTAAAGAATAATTTTTTCAAAAATTTTGAAATGAATTTATTTCTAAAAATTGTGTTTCAAAACTTTTTTCAACTAAAATTTAATCATCCATTTATTTGGTTCTGAAATAAATATCCAGTACTATTTTAGTCAGGTTCAAATTTTAATTAATTTCTTGTTTGAATATCAATATATATTAATTAGTTTTCCTTTTAAAATTAAAAGATTTTTTTTTGGCTCCTATATAACTTAAATACTTTTAAAACAAAGAACGTTTTATGGAAGTCTCTAATAGACACTTTTTTTTTTGGAAATTAATTAATTACCAAAATTCAAGTTTTTTCATTATGCAGCTATATGATATATTATAAATACTGAAATTTGATAGTCATTCATCTCTTATTACTAATTTTAAGATTATTAATAAACTGTAATTGTTAACTTGTATAAAATTTTTTATTTTCATTTTTTTGATTCTATTCTCTTTTTTCAAAATCGAACCAGCTTTAACCAAACAAATACAAATACTTATATTAAAGATCAACAATAAAATGAAACATATTTACATCATTTTAATATACTGGACAATTATTCATCTAATTTCATGTGAAAGCTTGATTCATCAGTTTTATCAAAATAAAAGCTACTTGGAATTCATTAGTGAAATAAGTCTAAAAGAAAAATATGATGAAATTATTGTCAATAATAAGAATTTTAAAATTTTGCCTAATTTCGTTTTTGCATCGGTTTATTGCACAAATTTAGATTTGTCCAAGAATCAAATCGAGTCAATTGAACCATTTGCTTTCACCAAAATAATAAACCTAGAATCCTTGATTTTAAAATCCAATAAATTGAGTACTGCTGAAAGTTTTTATTCAGCAAATTTAACTCATTTAACTTATCTAAATTTGGGTTTTAATCGTATCAAAGAATTAAATGGAAAATTTTCAAAAAATTTTAAAAATCTTAAAAAAATTAATTTTAGAGTTAATTTAATAAATTCTATTAATTCAGAATTATTTAAACAACTTGCCAGTATTGAATCAATCGATTTATCAAACAACAAATTAACAAACATACCTTGTGTAACGTTTCAATTACTGCAAAAATTAACTTTTCTTAATCTTGGTTTTAATAAGATAGAGAATTTGTGCTCAGAAACATTTAAGGGACTCGAAAAATTAAAAATATTGTATCTCACCAACAATAATTTAAAACAATTTTCAAGGCATTTATTTTCAGATTTAGTCAGTTTAGAAACCATTAATATAGGGTACAATCAAGCTTCAATTATTGATGACAAACTATTTCATAATTCAAAACAAATTATCAATCTAATAGCTCCTGGTCTAAAAATATCCTCTCTCGAAATAATTCAGCCGCTAGAGAAAATTAGTTGTCTAATCTTGGAAAAAACGGTCATTGCTTCAATTAATAAAAGCGATTTAAACCATTTGAGTGATTTATTTGAGCTATCTTTGGAAAGTACTAGAATTAATTTTATTGAAAAGGAAAGTTTTAAAAGATTAAATAAACTATCAAATCTAAATTTAAATTATAATAAAATTTTAAATATTTCAAAGTTTACTTTTGAAGGGTTAATTTCTTTGAATACATTGAGTATAAGTCAGAATATTTTGAAAAATATTGATCCGGCAGCATTTTCATGGTTCAAAAAAACTTTAGCCAAGCTTAATCTTAGTTCTAATCTTTTAAGAGTTATAGACAAAAGTCTATTTGATGGAATGTCAAAATTAGAAATACTTGATATAAGCAATAATGAAATAAAATCAATTGAAATGGACTCTTTTTCTAATCTTCCATCTTTAAGTTATTTATTCATTCAAGAAAATAATTTGAAAACACTAAATAAATTTGATTTGCCACAGCTGGTTTATTTGGATTTATCGGACAATTATTTGGAGACCATACAACCAAAAACATTCAGTAAATGTCACAAACTAAAGCAATTATTTTTGCGAAAGAATCGATTGGAAAATTTTACATCTAATTCTCTTAGAAATTTAAGTCTTAGCTATTTGGAATTGAATAAAAACTTTATTCTAGATCCTTCATCGTTGAGTGCAAATAAAATCGAAATCAGATACAATAAATTAGACATTTTAAGTGATAATCTATTTTCAAATTCTCAAATTATAGATCTAAGCGACAATAGAATAGATTTAATTCAAAATGAGTCAAAAAGTGACTATTTTTTAGTCAATAAAATTTATCTTCAATTTAATAGATTAAAAAAAATTGATTTTCTATCAAAAAAATACAAAAATTTGGGTACATTGGACCTGCGCGGCAATTTAATCGAAGAGCTTAAAATCGAAAATTTCTATTATGTAACACAATTAAAAAGTTTAAATCTATCTTTTAATCCTATTTTAAATATTGAAGTGGATTTTTTTAAACATTTCCTAAATCTTCAATCAATTGATGTGGCCAATTTATATCTTTCTAATGATCAAATTGATGATATTGTATTTTTGTACCATTTGAAGGAGGTTAATTTTGGCCATTTAAAAAACACAGAATTTAATATTAGTAAATTGAATAAAAAATCGCTAAAAAGAATTATTTTGAACAATTTGAACTTAAATTACACAGTGGATATTGATTTTCGAGATCTTCCCTTTTTGGAACTTATTGACATCAGTTTTACTCGAAATAGAATTTTGGACAATAGCAATTTCTATGATTTGGGAATGTTTCGCTCATTAGATATATCTGCCTGTGATCTTAGATCAAATAATTTGACCAAAATACACCAACTGAGTTTAATGAAACATTTAAATCTTAGCTCTAATAAAATAGAGTTTTTAAACAAAAGTATGTTCGAAGGAATGAAGTCATTGGGAGTTCTTGATCTAAGTAATAATAGAATAATATCAATTGAAGAAGACATTTTTTCCAATTTTGCCTTTTATACGCTCAATTTAGAAAATAATTTTATCAAAGCATTGCAAGATTTAAAAGTGACTCAATTGAGGACTTTGAATCTTAGAAACAATGACATTAAATTTATAGATAAAATTGATGAGCCATATTTTAGATGTATAGTTCTTGACATGGCCTTTAATCAGATAGAAAATGTTTCGTTGCACGAAATGATTGATAATTACAATAAATTACTTTTGCTGGATTTGAGCAATAATAGAATAGTTCACCTTCAAGACAATTTTGTTAGTCATCTTTTTAAGCTTAAAACTCTGTTACTGCAAAATAATCAAATTCAAGTAATTGAAGAAAATTCTTTTGATAGCTTGAGTATGCTGGAAACTTTGGATTTATCGAACAATTCAATCAGAAATTTGCCAGATGCCATTTTCAAAGAATTAGTTTCATTACAATTTTTAAATTTGAGCTACAACAAATTAGAATATCTGACGCAATATGTATTTTGTAATTTGTTAAATTTAAAAAATGTTGATCTGGATTCGAATAATTTAAAAATGATTGAGAATTTTGCTCTGAAAAATTTGGTCTTACTCGAGAGTTTAAATTTTGAAAATAATAAAGATTTAATTTTAAGTCCAAATTCATTTTATGGCCTTGATTCGATTAAATTGATCTATTTTGCTTATAGAACAGTTAAAAATTTCGAACAAGTGATCATTAATTCGTTCACTATTCATCAAGAAAAATCTATTAATGGAGTAATTTACTACAAGAGTTTGAATATTTATTATGGTGATGACAAAATAGATTGTAAATTAATTTTTAGTTTTATTAAATTTAATATTCATTTAAATTTGAGGTTTACGCATGAGTTTGAAGAATTTATAAAAAATTGTAAAAATAATTTTATTTTAGAGCTCTAATACAAATAATAAATTTGAAGATTTACTATTTCATTTTTTTTTTTAATTTAAATATTTGGAAAATGTTTTTAATTAATTAAAATTATTTTTGTGTAACCCAAATTCTTAGTAAAAATTCTAATAAAAAACCCAAAAATCACTAGATTATAATTATTGGCGTCAGAAAATAATCATATCATTTTATTTATTTATTAATTGTCCCTTTTATATCCTAGGGGATAAAATGCGAGGCGCTCATCTCCTTTTCCAGTACATTTTGAGCGACTCCAATTTGACAGCGAACGTAATACATCGAGTAACGGGTGATGCATAAGTAAATGGACAAAAGTTAAGTT
>PJRA01000011.1:1290226-1323047 GCA_016987375.1 Brachionus koreanus | reverse complement strand
CACGATGAATTTTTTCATTATTAAAAATCATAATTCTATTGAAAAATAAATTCTTTACATCAGAAAAAAAACCATAACTTAATATCATTTTTATTCTTTGAGATATTCGCTTTTAATTTTTGTCCATTTACTTATGCATCACCCGTTAGATCATCTACACCGCAATTATTATCCAGTCGAAACCTGTTACCCTGAATTATCACTCACACATCAGCTTATCAACTGATGCACATAGATAAATAAGAATTATGCTTGTAACAAACCGATCTCCCATTTTTGGATGAAAGGGATTTAAACATGTGCCCGGTACTACAGAAACAATTGAAACATATTTTGTATCCTTATTGCGATCAAACTTTCAGTCATCTGCTTGTATGACTAATACGCAGACCTCTCGGCTATACAGCCTTTTTATTACTTAATACAACAATGATTTTCTACGAGTTTTTTTTACCGAAAATTAATAGATTTTCGAAAAAGTAGAGAAAAGAAATGAAAAAAATTTGTTTAAGTCTACTTTTTTCAAATTAATTTCTACAAAATTAAAATTTATAAAGATTTTTACTTGAGATAAAATTTACTTGGGCAAATTATGGCAAATCCTCGTAGCTAATCAGTGCTGTATTATATTATTAGTACAAAAAAGCGTAAAATTCTTTAATCAAAAAAACCAACAATAATTCCTTTGAAATTCAGATGAAATTCATTTGATAAATTTAGATCTTAATTTTTTTTCTAGAATTACCAAATTTTTAATCATAAACTAGACAAAATTTTTATTTTATTCAATTTTCCCATTGACATTTTTAAATGTAAAACCTTTGAATATTTTCTAATAGTATTAAAAATATTATCAAATGAATTATTTGAAGTAATCTGAATTTTTGAATATAAAATAGAATCTAATCTTTTTAAATAATTAAAAATTGTAGAAGAAAGTAGTTAAATTAATTATTAAAATTTAATTAAATACATTTTGAGAAGAAACTGAGAATATTTTTTTTTCGCCTATTGAATCCAGGCTTGGAAAGAGAGCTTTTTATCTTTAAGGTTCTTTTATTTGAAAATCAGCAATTAGATAAAATATAATCAAAAATTTCTACTGATACATTTAATAAATGTACAAAAAACGTGCTCTCGAGTCTCTATTGAGACTTAATTTAATTAATATTATGAATATATAAATAAAGAAAATGGTTCAATTTTTAATTTAATAGGATGCGTTTGATAAGAAGTATAATATTTTGTTTAATTTTTGGGTCTGTTTCATTAGAGGATAATAGTGACAGAGTACGCTTTATGGAAAGAAAACCCTGCAAGCCAATTAATGCAAAACTAAAAATTTTACAAAATAAAATCAATTTTGTTAAGTATCATTTTTCGCTGCTTGTATTTGATTTTGATTATTTTAGCTTATTTGATCTTAATTGTCTTAATTTGGAAAAATCAATTTATTCTTTGAATTTTATTCCGAACAAAAATTTAGTCCTTGATAGATCTCTGCAATTCAGAATGCCAATGGTTAAACAAACTAATGGAATTGAATTTAAATTCACAAAAGTAAGAGCTTTTGATTTGGACTCGAATTTGTTCTCAAAATTTGAAAATTCAGTCGATATATATTCAATTGGTTTTTATTATTCACAATTTGAAATTTTCTTCAATTATTCAAACAATTGCTACACAAAAAAGCCTGAAGAGCTTAATTTTTTTAAAAATATAACAAAAATTAGCTTCAGTTATTCGGTAAAGTATTCAAGATACACATGTCCATTAATATTCTCAAATTGCAACATCATAAACCTAGAATTTTTCGGTTTATCAGACACATTTCTCAAACAAAATCAACTAGGTTTTCTTTCAATAAACAAATCAACAAATAGTCAAATTAGCCATATTTTTTTCTATGGATACAAAGTTGATTTGGACAATCAATTGTTGAGTCCCGAAATTTTTCAAGACTGTGTATACTTGCATCTTGACGGGTCTTTTAAATCAATTAAAAAAAATTTTCTTCTAAAATTAGAAAATTTAGCTTATGTAAACTTGTATATAGAGAATTTCAAAGATTTTATCTATCATAATTATAATTTGTTGAAAGAGCTTATTTCTAATAGAGAAAATTTCACTCGGATCATTCAATTAAAATTACCATATGATTATCAATTTCCAAATGAAGACTTTTGCATTTTTAAAGATTTCTACATTTCAAATTCAACTTTTGTGTTTATCAATACAAATTCAATAAAATGTACAAATACAGTAAAAATGCTCACAAGAAACAGTCAATTTAATCAAAGAATTCTAAATTTTATTAGTCTTTATAAAGTTATTTTAAGCTTTACAACTTGTGCATTTGATGACGTAGTTGAAGAGATTCTTTTTGATTTGATGTTGGTCAATTGTAAAAAACCGAATAGTAATCATGAAGCGTCAAAAATGACCTACACAGACATGATATTTTTTTCAGAAATTTTAAATTTTTCAACTATAATATTGACACCATTTTTTAGTCTAATAACTGTAATAACTAATTTAATGAATTTAAAAATACTTCTCAATATTCAAAAAATAAATCTATCTAACTCAATTAAATTTATGATAATAAATAGTATTGTAAGCTTGGCCTATTCGATCATTTATTGTATTCATTTGATTAATAAATGTGTTTATGTAAATGGAATTTTCTGCTCATCAATTATCAGAGAAAGAGCTGTTCAACTATTCGACATAATATTTGTAGAATTTTTGCTAAGCATTTTGAAAATATGGTCTAATGTCTCAATAATAGGTATATCATGGTTAAGACTCAGTCTTTTGATCAAAGATAGACCCTGGGTCAAGCGAATCACAAAATTTCAAAATAAGAAAAAGTCAAAAGTAATTATTACAATTCTAATTTTGTTCAGTGTGATTGTATCTGTTGATAAATTATTTGTTGTTCGCTTAAATGAAAATATTTTCGTTATGGATGAAAAAGACTATGATGAATTTCCAAATAAAAATAGCTTCATAACTGTTTTATATAGAGATGTTAGTTCAAATAGAAATAACAATGCTATTGTTTATTTTGGAACAATTTCATATGTTTTTTTTCTATTTTACATTATAAATTTTATAGTAAATGATCTATTACTATATTTAGTGATGTTTGTGCTAGATGTCGTCATGTTATATGTTTTGAAAAAGAATATTGAGTCAAAAAAACAAATGAAAAAAAAATGTAAAATTGGTGAAAAAGAAAATGAATCGTCACTCGATGAAGTTGAGTCTCGAATTTCCAGCACGGTCATTATCAATTTAATTATTATATTTTTGCTAAAGTTATTTCATTTTTCTATATCCCTTTTTGTTTTATTAAAAAAACTATTGTCAAATAAGCAAGACAAGCTGAACATTTGCTTTTATTATAGCCGAATTTGCTCAAATATCCTGGAATTTAGTGAACTTTTTTATTTAGTTTCCAATGCTTATACAATTGTGCTTTTTTGTAACCTAAACAAGAGCTTTAAAATATCGTTTGAAAGAATTTTTTGCAAAAATAATATTAAAAACGATTATTCAAAAAAGACTGTGGCTTTAAATGAGGAATTATCTAAAGCTTAGCTTTGAAAATAAAAAAAAATTACTTAATACTTGATTATTTTTTGTGAATAAAATGAAAAAAAAATCAATTTTTTAAATCTCAAGATTTATCAATACTTTTATCAGCTTAAATTTTATTATAAACTATTTTAATTGTACTTTAAAAGGCTTAAATTAAAAAAAAACTATGAAAAATTATCTAAAAAACCATTAAATATAATTTTTTAATTCAAATTCTCGTATCGTTTGAAACATTTAAAATCAATTTTTATTTTTTGTAGCTTTTAATTTTTAAGTTCTTAAGTTTTTAAAATAAAATTAATAAAAAAAACAATTTTTTTAAATTTTATAATAAAATTTTAGACTTAATAAAAGTTTTTAAAATGTTTTATTTATATTTTGTTCATGAGCATAAGCCAGAAGAACAAGAATTTAGGCATTCATCACTTGATGAGCATGAGAAACCTGACTTTAGAAAGCATCTGTAATTGCTTCCAGTGTAATCGCTCGATGGGGCCTCGTATTTTGTCTCATCGATGCATCTATAGAAAATTTCAATCAATCAAAGAACAATTTATCGAATGTATACTTACGAGCAGGTCCCACAATTGCAATAAATTGTTCCAGTCTCATATCCTTCACAATTGCTGTCTGACGTGCACGTGGCTCCAATTACTAGAACAAAATTTCAATTCAAAATGATTATTTTGAATAAATGAATGAGAGTTAAGCTACTTACATGTTGATGAATTCGCTCGGACAAGAAACAGGCAAATAAGAGTTAATACCAATAGGATGAATAGGTCGATTAGAGCAATGATTAAAATTTGAATTAATCTTGGAGACATTTTATGATGAAATAGCTTTTCTGTTTAAATTTTCTTTGATTTAAATAAAAAAGTAAGATTCTTGTAAACAAAAAGCCGACTTTGTTTTATTATTCAAATTATATATAAACAAAAAATTTAAATCAGCTTCTAAGATATTTTAAAATTTTGCTATTAAATTAAAAAATGGCGAATAAATTTTGTATAATTTCTTTAATTGTGTTATTTCATATTAATGTTATTTATTTGACGCTTCTTGGTAAGTTTTTGACCAAAGCATGTCAATTAAGGTTATTATTGATTATAATTTTGTATTTTAGCGTCTGTAATGATAGTTTATTACACAGAAGTTTATAAGACTGCAAACACAACATGTTCAAGTTTAGCAAATGCAAAATTAATCATTCAAAGCTTTAAAAGCTGTAATTCGAATTTTGATTGTGATCAGAATTATACGAGAGGTTCATGCCTGAATGGGACTTGTGTTTTTTAAAAAAAGCTGCGAGAAAAAAATATTTTAAAACTAAAGATTCAATCAAATTTTTGAAATAAATAAAATTTTTATTTAAAAGAATGAATTCATTTTTTTTTCGTTTAAAGAAACAATTAATTTCTCTAAAAGCAATTTTAACACAAAATTAAATTGTTATATTGTTTGCTTAAGAGAAATTTTAATTAAATTTAATCAAAATATTTTTTAAAAGTATTTTTTTTTAAATTTTAAAATAAAATCACTCATTATTTAAATTAGCTAATATTTTTTCTCAAATTTCTAAAATAAATTATGGAAATTTAAATTAAAGAAAACAAAGCACGTAGAATAAATTTCTTCAGATTAAATTTTTTTTAAATCAAAATTAAATAATAAAAACAATAATAATATTATTTTTTATAAAAATATATTCAATAAAAAGGTGTTAAGAAGCATCTGGGCTAAAGGATATGGGGCAATATGAAAAAAAAATCAAAATTTTGAAGTTTAGGATATTTCCTAAAAGATTTTGACGAGCTGAATCTAAAAATATCAATAATTTAATAATTTAATGAACTGTAATAATTTTCATTTCTAAAATTTTTAAATTTTTTATTTTGCGATAGCTCATTAGAGCTCTGTTAAACCTACTACTACAATAAATTACGGTTATAACGAAGTCACTGGGGAAATCAAACAACGGTTCGTTATAACCGCACTTCGTTTCATTCGAATAAGACAAAAAAAATTTTTTTCAAGTTTTTTTTATTAAAACTTATTAAAAATGAACTAATAATGATAATGATAAAAATGAAAAAAAAAATCCTATATTTGCTTTTAAGGGCAAAAAATTAATTAAATAATTAAATGACAAATTTTTGATTACCTCCCTATATAATGACTACCTATTTTTTAAAATTGCTATCTTTGGTTCGGCTCTTTAAAAAAAAATTAAAAAAATCTTAAAATTTGACCTAGAAATGACTATTCAAAGTAATTTATTGATTATAACTTTGAGCTTATATATTTTTATATTTCAAGAAAATTCCGATTTTCAAATTATTTATATATTTAGATTCAGCTCGTCAAAATAAAGAAAATATCCTAAAATTCAAAATTTTGATTTTGTTTCATATTGCCCCATTTCCTTTGTATCAGTATTTATTCAATAGGATTGAAAAAATCTCATCATTTTTAATTTTATTTCATTTATAATTAATATTTTTTTCTGTAATTAATTTTCAATAATAAACTAATAATTCGACATCATTTCTTTATTAAATAATTTTTAGAATTAAAAAAAATGTTTTAAATATGAAAAAATCAATGCATCTTTTTGATTAGATTTTTAACTACTTAGTTAATTTTATAGGTTCGGCATTTCATAATCACAAATATTTGTCACAAGCATTTCATAATATTTGAATAAATTTTTATTATAAAAATTGATTATTTTCAAATTAATTTAATACTAGATCGCTCGAGGTTTGTTTTAGACATCTTTTTGAAAAATTTAAACTTGAATTTTTTCACATATAAATAAAATTTAAAAAATGGCTTTTTTTAGCTAAAGATATTCATTGTAATTTTTTAGAAAATTAATAAATTTTCAAAGAATATATTTAACTTCTCTTAATAACTTTATTTGAAATTTTAATGAGAAATCAGCCGGGCAATGTTAAGTCTTAAATAAAATTATAAAAAGTTTAATAAATTATTTTTTTTAATTTCTTATTTATATTTCTTTGTGAAAGCCTTGGTTCTTCTTTATTGTTGTAGTATATTTATCAGCCTCATAAATTTTAAGAAATAATTTATTGCATCCAACATATTAAATCTTAAAAGGTTTTAGCGAGAATTTTGAATTTAAAATGATCAATGAATCTGACTGAATAAAATATCTAGAAATCTCTTGAACATTCTTAAAATCATTTTCGAAGCAGATGATCAAGAAAGTCTTCCAGTAATCAAACAAAAGAAAAACTGGATAATTGCAGAAACTTTCGAAAATGCAAAAATTAATTAAATGTTTATGAATTTCTTTATTATTTTACTTTATTCAAAATATAAATTTTTTTATTTTACTCAAATAATTCTTTCCTTGCTTAATAAAATTATTATTGAAATTTTATTTCATTATCTCATTTAAAAAATAAATAGATATTAAAATTAAAATTGTTATCGTTTAAGAAATTTCGTTACTCTTTTAAAAAAAAATTCAATAGAATTATTAATTAACAATCAAGTTTTAAAAATTTTTAAAATTAAATAAATTGAGTCTAGAAAAAATAAATTTGCAATAACTTTTAATTGATAATTATAAATATTTTGACAAAAAAATCTAAATTTTAAAGTATTTATTAAAAATTTATTATAATAAATTAATAATATCGATTTTCTAGGGATCCAGTTTGAAAAAATGAAATAGTATTTAATAGTTTTTTAAAATCTAGTAATATTTGAAATAAACAAGTCAGAATTGGGTACACATATGACTCAGTAATAAATAAAACATTAATGAAAGTTTCATTTTCAAATTAAATTATAGGAGTAATGGATTGTGAGACCATATTAAAAATTTGCAGTCGAGGGGATCTTCAACTTCTCAAAGCTTACATTAGTGATGCTGTCAACAACCAAATAGAATCAATAAGAGATCAAAATCAAGCAAGGTATAAAATTAAAAATTTTGCAAAAATTTCCTAATAGTTTTCTTTTAAAACAGCTGTCTTCATTACGCATCTAGAAACGGTTGCATAAATATTCTTCAGTATTTAATCTTTGAGAAAAATGTGTGTCCATTTTTAGTATCTGAGGTTGGAGCTACGTGTTTGCACGATGCTGCCGTAAAAGGCAGAGTCAAAGCTATAGAATGGCTGCTCAAAAACACTAAACTTACTTCTTCACATAAGGATTCAAACGGAGCAACTATTTGGCATTTGTCTTCTAAATTTGACCAGATTGATCTAATTGATTGGTTGATTGAATTCGAAGGAAGTAAAGGCGCAAAAGCGCTTACTTTCAATGGAGCTACATGCCACCATTTTGCAGCATCGGCCAATGCTGTTCGCTGTCTCAAGCGTCTTGTTCAAATAATGCCCAGTTATGTCAATAATCAAATGGTTAATGGAATAACACCTATTTATTTAGCCATTCAAGAGAGTAATTTGTCAATTGCCAAGTTTTTATTAAAATCTGGTGCCAGTTTAAACCTTAGAGCGGAGGAAGGAATGAGTGTGTTGCATGTAGCTTGCCAAAATGGAGATTTAACTATGGTTCAAATGTTGAGTGAAGAATTCGGCGCTAGTTTAAACGATAGTGATCAAAATGGTGCAACACCTTTACACTACGCATGTGTAAATGGTAATTCTAAATTAGTTGCTTATTTGCTTAACAATGAGGTTAAAATTAGGGCTGATAAATTTGGGAATAGTCCTTTGCATGACGCCGCACTAAACGGACATCTAGAATGTGCTAGATTGTTAATAGCCAACCATTGTGATGTGAGTCTTAAAGATGGTGAAGGCATGAGCGCTTCCGATGTGGCTGCTCTCAATGGATTTAAGGAATTGGCTGAAGAAATAAAAAAATTTGAGCATAAGAAAGAAATTGAATGTAAACGAGAAACAGTTCTTCAAAAATCTCTTATAAATCGCTCCTTGCGCAAATCTCCAACTTCTCTGCTCAACAGTGTTCAATCGCCATGTTTTACTGATTTGACTGGTGTACCATCTTCTACTCCATCGTCTGATTTGGACAAATTGGATGAATTAAACAAGTTCAATTCACGAACTTACACAAAAAATCAAGCCTTTCTTCAGTTGACCCATAGATCTCAAATAAGTGGGTATGGTAGTGTGTGTGACGTCAATCAGGTTTCAGCAATTGATGAATTAGACAGATGCATTGCAGAGTTTGAGAACAGCTCCAGACAATCGACCAAGATAATGATAGATAGCTCTTCTATTAGCTCAGAATCAAACAGGACAATCAATAAGCTGGAATCCTATTTCAGTCCGGATCAGAATAATAACTTTATTAGCTCAAAAATGCCACCACCGCCACCACCTCCATTGCCTTGCTGGGACCAACGAAAAGAAATTAATGAAAAAAGTCCATTCGGATTCTTAAGACCCGTTGACCGGTCAAGAAAAACTTTTAATTTTATGGATGAATTGAATAGTCAATTGAAGAAAAAAAATGAAAATTGTTCTCAATTTGAAAAGACGCTTGAAGATATCAAAAAAGTAACTGAATATAAAGATTTGAGAAGGATTGATAATGAACTGAATATGCCCGAGTGGAAAAGAAAATTAATAGAGAGGAAAAGACTTAATCAAATTCAAAATACATAATAAGTTTATGAATGATATTTTTTTAATAATCGTTTCGTCTAATTTTAAATTTATTTATTGCTATTTTATTCCAATGGACAATTTAAAAATAATTTTCTACAACATTTTAATAAAATTCTTTTAATATTTTTTTTTATCAATTAATAATTTATGAGTTTAAAATGTAAGTTTCAGCAATATCTTCCGTATCAGTTAAATCTGAATCGTTGACAACAAAATTAAAAAAGATTAAAAATATGTAAATTGTAAAATAAATTATGTGACCAAACAAAAAAAAAAGCTGATCAGTTTATTTTAGGTGAATAAATAGATATTTTAGGTGAATAAAAAATATGTTACTAACTAATCATCTGTCAATATAAACCCAATTTTTTTTAGTAGATTAAATTTTAATTTGAATTCTAAGGCTCAATTATTTTTTAATAAAATTTTTATTTTATTTTTCTATAAAAAATGGTGGTATTGGTTAGAAAAATTTTAAATTGTAAGTTTAAGTTTTTTTTTTTGTAAATAAATTTTGAAAATTATTTTTTAATTTTGTTTAAAAAAAACAGCGATAGTGGTCAGCTGTAATGTGGTCTGTTCCTGCGAACTATATGGAATGTGTGTTATACATTATGAAAACTCCTTACAATATATTTTATAGCAAAACAGATTTTAATTACTTTGAATATCAAAAGATTAATTACCATTAAAATATTACTTAATTTCATAAGAAAAAGACTTAGCTAGTATTTAAAAAAAACTATAAATGAATAGGGAGCTTATTTTATTAGGTTGCCTATACAGACTTTCAGCGCAATGTAATGCTAAAAAGTTAATAGAAAGTATTAGAAAATCAAATCAAATTATGAGCCGATCAAAATACACTGGAATTTTGTTGTGTGGTGACTTCAATTGTCCGAATATTCAGTGGAATCCTGGTGCTTTTAATAATTGTCCATTAGATGATCAGTCATTTGAATATTCTTTGTTGGAAGCGCTTGATGATTGCTTTTACACTCAAAATGTTAGGGATCCAACTTTCCAAGTATCCAGATATAACTCAAAAATATTTTAGATTTAGTAATCACAGAATGTCCAGAGCGAATTTATAATGTAACTCATTGTGCGCAACTTCGTTCTTTAGAAAGGGGTCATCACTTACTAACCTGCAGTAATGAGTTAAATTCAAGTGATAAAAGAGACACAAGGTTTACTTATTCATGATTTAACTACCAAAAGGGTGATTTCGAGTCTTTATTACGATTTTTTTAATGAATTAAAGTGGGATCAAATTTTGTCGAGCTTGATAGTGGAACAAATGTTTGAGAAATTTAGATCATATTATAGTTAAGCTGTAGATATGTTTGTTCCAAAAAGATGTTTAAGCAAGAAACACAAGCCATGGCTAAATGAAAATTTAAGAAAAATTAGTGGTAAAAAGTATTCGGCATGGCAAGCATATGGATACTGTCAAATGCTGAACTATACAAAAGAACAAATTCTGAGCCATTGAGTCAATGCATTAAGAACAAAGGATTGCGATGGCTTGGGCATATACTTAGAATGAAAGAAAAAAGAATACCAAAAAAGGCCCTTCAATGGACACCACAAGGGCGACGTAAGGTAGGAAGACCAGCAGTAACAAGGAGGTCAACAATGATGAAAGAGCTCGCCGAAATGGGAATGACATGGAGAGAAGCAAGGGTGAAGGCAAAAGATCGACTTGAGTGGAAATCAAAACTAATGACCCTATGCTCCACAAGGAGTGAACAAGGAAAAAAAATGGCAAGCATATATGACAAGTGGGTGGTCAATCGAAAGAGAAACTATATAAAGACGCCTAAATAAACAATGTCAAATCGCAATTAAAGAGGCAGTGCGTAAATACGAAAATAACTTAGCAATAAACGACGGATCCTACAGGAATTGCTGATTATTTATGATTATTTTATGATAAATGATTATTTTAAATCAGTGTTTAACCAGGATGTTAATTCAAATTTTCCGAAATTTTCTTATAAAGCCAGTAAGGTATGTGACCCCGATCGAGTTGAAATGCTTAGAATTAATAGAATAACCGACAAACTAGAAAATTTGGACCCAAATAAGACCATGGGACCGGACATGATAAACAGCTTGGTCCTAAAAAGTTGCGCTCAAGCCTTTTCTTTTCAAATAAGCGTTATTTTTCGCAAGTCCTTTGTGACTGGTAAATTACCAACCATCTGGAAAAAGCCTTATGTCACTCCTTTTCATAAAGGAGGAAACAGATTACAACCTTCAAATTATCGACCGATTTCGCTGACTTGTATCATCTGTAAAGTCTTGGAAGGTCTAATAAAAGAGGTCATGCTCAAACACTTACTACAAAATAGGCTTATCGTGAAAGCTCAGCACGGCTTTCTTCCACAGAAATCCTGCGGTACAAATCTACTTGAGACTATGGACCTGATTACACATGCCTTATCAAATGGCTACCCCCAGGATGTGGTGTATACCGATTTTACAAAAGCTTTTGATAAGGTTTCACATCCAAAGCTGGTCTTTAAACTTAAATTTTACGGTTTTGGTGAGCGTTTGATAAACTGGATAAGTTCATTTCTGACTGAGCGATCACAACAAGTCGTCCTTGGTGAAGCAAGATCAGATTAGGCTGAAGTCACAAGTGGAGTTCCTCAAGATTCTGTCCTTGGTCCCATTTTATTCATTATATACATAAATGATTTACTTGAAAGGATCCACATCAACTCGAAAGCGTACGCTGATGACAACAAGACCACCATAGTAGATTCTTCTTCGAATTACAAGTTAAAGCTCGAGATTGATAATATATGTAAGTGGTCACGAGACTGGTCTGCTCAGCTTAACACTAGAAGCACCAAAATGAAATTGAAAAATTTTTAAATCCTCATATCTTTTTTGAATTATGTAGATTTTAAAATTTTCTTTAAAAAATGATATTATTTTATAAAATTATTTTAGTTTTTTTATAAAATATTTATGAATTAAAAAAACCTGAAAAAATGCTTGGTGCTTCTAGAGTTAATGTTGTCCCTTGAAATTTAAAGTTGTCCATTTTGCTCAAAAACATGATTACAAAATTGAGTCATTTCCACTTAATAAATCTGTATGCGAAAGAGATCTCGGAACATATATCAAAATGGGACACACAAGTAAACAATGTTACAGCAAAAGCAAATAGGATTTTGGGTATGTTGAAGAAATCGCTTAGATATCCCAATATTAACAACATTAAACTTCTGTACACTTTAATGATCAGTCTAATTCTAAGTCTAAGATATTTCTCAGTGAGGTCAGACCTCACTTAGAATTTGCCATAACATCTTGGTGTCCTTACCTAAAAAAAGATATCGAAAAGATAGAAAAGATTCAACGTAGGGCTACTAAGTTAGTTCCAAATTTAAAGCACCTGACTTACTCGACACGCTGACTTTTTAAATCCGAGGCCTAACTTCGAGAAGATTGAGAGGAGATCTGATCCAGATGTTCAAGTTAATAAATAAAATTATTGAGTTTAAAAAAAGGTTAATCTTTGGTCAAAGTGGTCAAGTATACGATTTAAGAAGGCATTCAAAGACTATACGTCGTGAACAGATAAAAAACTGTTCATCGCGTTTCCATTTTTTCACAAATAGAGTTGTAAACATGTGGAACGGATTTCTGGTAGAAATAGTTAGCGCAAAAACGTTGAATATTTTTAAGTCGAAGCTAGATGCATGGCTTTTGAAAAAAGAAGCGACTGCTAAAGCTCATTAGAGTTCTGCTCGGGTTAAATTTAAAAACTAAAAAAAAAAGTCTTGAATATGAAAAATTAACGTTTATAAAAAACGATCTAAAAAATCTGATTAAATTTTTAGTTTTAAAACATTTTTTTTAATAACACGCAGGTTCAAAAACTGATTTTTTATTTTTCGAGAAGAACCATCATTCTAGCAAAGCATGAAAAACAAATAGACTAAAATAAGGCACAAAACGCGTTAATAATTTTTTAGTATATTTATCAACTTCATCAACTTTAGAAATAATTGACCTAAACTTAATCAAATTTAATTTATAATTAAAAGAATAAAGAAATAAAAAAATTTCAAGTCAAGTTAAAAGACTTTTTTAGTTATGTATTATTATACAGCTCAATAACTTTAAGCTTGAATAAAATGAATTTGTTATTTAGATTTTCAAAAATTTGAAAGTCCGAACTTGGACTTTAATTTAGACTTTTAAATAACTCTGCTTTTACAACACCCAAATAAATATAATTATTTATGTTTACCAAAATTTTCATGTTTATGTTAGAACTGTTAAATTCCAAAAGCAGCATTTGATGGTTTTGCAAAACGAATTAAAATTACTTAACTATGATTTTATGTGTTTTTTTAAAAAAACTTACATATAATTAAGCCAAATTAATCAAATTAAAATTCTTGATAAGTCTCCTGGTTAAAAATTAAAAATTTAAGCAAGATTTTTTTTCTTTGCATTTCGCATTTATTTATTAAATTTTTATAGATTTATTTAAAGCATATAAAAAACAGTCTAAAGTTCATTTTTGTATATTTGATTTTTTTTTAATTATAAAGAAAATAAAAAAAAAAATCTCTCCCATTTTTTCACTAAATATTAAATTATGCATCTCCAAAAAAAAGTATGACAGTAGTACAATAATCGTTTTTTTTTCAATTATTACTGCACCATTTCTCGAAAAAATCAAACAAAATTTCATACTTTTAGCACTTGTTAGATGCGTGTTCTACTAAATCGAATTTTTTTTTCAAATAATTATTTTCAAATTTTTGTTTTTTTAATTTTTGAAAATTATTCCTAAAAAAAGATCTTATAACTAAAATAAAAATTGCTTTAAATAAATTTATTGAAAAAAAAAATACAAAATTATCCAAATTCTAATATTAATATTTAACTAAAAATCAAAAATCTTATGCATCTATTTCAACTAAAAGATCATCTCCCTCTAATTTTTGACCATTTTGAACAGCCAACTGTTTAACTTTACCACTAACGGGAGATTTTACAACTGTTTCCATTTTCATGGCACTTAAAACAACAAGAGTGTCGCCTTTTTTGACCATATCGCCCTCCTTACATTTTATATCAATCACAGTTCCGGGCATCGGTGCACCAATAGATCCCTTGCGTCCTTTGACTGCTTTTGGCTGAGCTTTTAGATCCTTTTGGACTGATTTGTCCTTTACATGCAACGATCTCAATTGACCATTTAGCTCAAAGAACACTTCTCTCTCGCCGTTCTTTAGATCTCCAACAGCTAGCAATTTAACTCGCAAAGTTTTTCCCTTTTCTATTGGAATGTCCAAATTTTCAGCAATCTTTGGACCGACGAAAAACACTCGAGTGTTCAATTTGTCTACAGGACCATATTTGAGTTTGAACTCTAAAAATTCTTCGAGAACTTTTGGAAACATAACATAGCTCATGACATCACAATCAGTCACAATCTCGCCATACTTTTCAATTAGACTATTTTTAACCTGCTCGAAATCGAGTGGTTCCATGTCACTTCCAGGTCTTTCGTCATATTTCTTCTTTCCTTTTAGAATTTTAGTTCTTAATGGTTCGGGGAAGCCTCCCGGCGGTTGGCCAATCAAGCCTTGCATGTACTCGACCACAGAGGTTGGGAAAGACAAATCATCAGCTTTGTTGAGCAAATCTTCGCTGGTTAGCTTGTTCTGAACCATAAATTGAGCCAAATCGCCGACTATTTTAGACGATGGCGTTACTTTGATAATGTCTCCAAGAAGTTTGTTGGCCTCGGTGTAGGCTCGTTTTATTTCTTCGAATTGAGCCCCTAAGCCCAAGCTGAACGCTTGAAATTGCAAATTGGTGTACTGACCACCAGGTATTTCGTTCAAATAGACATCGGCATTGCCGCTCTTCATGGTTGTTGTGCACTCAAATGGAGCATAGAGCAAACGAGCTTGTTCCCAATAAGATGAGTACTTGAAGACAGAATTTAGGTCTATGTTGGTATTTCGGTCAGTGTTTTGTAATGAGGCGACCACAGCACCCATTGAAGGCTGAGAAGTCATGCCAGACATGGAGTCCACGGCCACATCGACAATGTCACATCCGGCTTGAGCTGCAGCCATGTAGTTGGCAACGCCAGTGCCGGCTGTGTCATGAGTATGCAAGTGAATGGGAATGTCGGGATAGCGTTGACGTATCGCGTCTATGAGCATGTGTGTGGCTTTGGGCTTGAGAAGACCGGCCATGTCTTTTATTGAGAGAACATGCGCACCTGCTTTAACCAGCTGATCAGCCACATCAACATAGTAATCCAAATTGTACTTTGTTCTAGTCGGATCGCTTACGTCACCTGTGTAAGAAATAGCCGCTTCAACTATGCCTCCAGCGTTGTTTGCCGCGTCCATGCCAAGCACCAAATTGGGTACATAATTCAGTGAATCAAACACTCTAAACACATCCATGCCATTCTGAACAGCTAGCTTGCAAAATTCGTGAACCACATTGTCTGAATAGTTTGTGTAGCCGACGGCATTTGCGCCTCGTAAAAGCATTTGAAATGGCACATTGGGTATCAGCTTTCTCAGCTCTCTTAGTCTTTCCCATGGACATTCGTGCAAAAATCTCAACGACACATCAAATGTGGCACCACCCCAGCACTCCAAACTGTACAAATTGGCAAAATGATTTGAAACATATGGCGCTATTTGTTTCATATCAAAAGTTCTAACTCTAGTCGCCAACAAAGATTGATGCGCGTCTCTAAATGTAGTGTCCATTAGCATTAACTGATTAGTCGATTTGGTATGATCACGAATAGCTTTGGCAAAAGCCTTGGCTCCCTCGCGCAAATAAACATCTCTCCATCCAGTGGTTACTTTGTCGGTCACTTCGGGCACAGCTGGTTCGATCTCAGCCGGCTTTAAACTCGTGCCCAATTCAGTCAATGGTCCATTAACCACCACATCACCCAAATAGGTCAAAAGCTTTTGAGCTCGATTTTGAGACGGCTTAAAGTTAAACAAGTCCGGATTTTGATCTATAAATGAAGTGTCCACAGCACCTTCCAAAAATTGCTTGTTCTGCAATACATTTAGCAAATAAGGAATGTTGGTTTTGATTCCTCTAATTCTAAATTCTTTAAGAGCTCGGATCATTTTCGAACAAGCAGACGGATGATCTTTGGCATGAGCGATTATTTTAACTAATAAAGAATCATAATAGGGAGTGATTACAGCTCCAGTGAATGCATTAGCCGAGTCAATGCGAATGCCCATGCCTTCTCCACTGCGATACACTTCAATTCTGCCATTGTCTGGTTGAAAATTTTTGGCCGGATCTTCTGTGGTCATGCGACATTGCAGAGCCGAGCCGTACACCTTAATATCTTGCTGACTGAGATTCAAGTCTTTGAGCGAATGGCCTTCGGCCACTCGTATTTGAGTTTGAACCAAATCGACACCGGTTATTTCTTCGGTAACTGTGTGCTCGACTTGTAGACGAGCGTTTACCTCAATGAAATAGTGCTGACCCGAGTTGTCTAGCAAAAATTCAACAGTTCCAGCATTTTGATAGCCAACATGCTGAGCAAGTCGCACTGCATCACTGGTGATTCGGTCACGAATCTCAGCCGGCAAACACGGTGCCGGTGCTATTTCAATTACTTTTTGATGACGCCTCTGAACCGAACAGTCTCTTTCATACAAATGTACCACATTGTTGTATTTGTCGCCCATTATTTGTACCTCAATGTGACGCGGCTTCTCCAAAAATCTCTCAATGAACACATCACCATTTCCGAATGCTGATTTGGCTTCCGAAGTTGCTCTCTGAAAGTTCTCTTCCAATTCGTCCATTGATCGGACAACTCTCATGCCACGACCACCCCCTCCATGTGCAGCTTTGAAAATAATTGGCAAGCCATGCTCTTCAGCGAATTTTTTAGCATCACTTACTTCACTTATTGGATTGGCCGTGCCTGGTATGACCTTTAGGCCAGCTTCGATTGCGGCCTTTCTCGCCTCAGTCTTGTTACCCATACGGTACATTACATCTGGTGATGGACCCACAAATCGTATGCCGTTTTCAAAACAAGCTTTGGCGAATTCACCCGATTCGGACAAAAGACCATAGCCCGGATGAATAGCCTCGACATTGTTCTCTTTGGCTATTTTGATTATTTCCGGAATGGACAGATAGGCCTGAACTGGTGGAAGACCTTTGCCTATCAAGTAGGACTCATCGGCTTTAATTCGATGAATTTGACCATCATCTTGCTCCGAGTAGATGGCCACAGTGCGTATGTCTAGCTCTGTGCATGCTCTGAATACGCGAATGGCGATCTCTCCTCGGTTGGCAACCATTAGCTTCTTTATTGGTTTGATCACTTTGCCCGAGTTACTCGAGTAGAACGATTGCTGGATGGCATCGCGATTAAACGAGTCCATAAAATGGTCTTTTAAACGCTTCGATGACTTTTTTCCAACAAATCGAAGCGCATGCGGACAATTACGCTGTATGGAATACATATTTTATTTTTTACTTAAAAATTTTAAATTTAATTTTGGCTCAAAAATTTTTAAGTATAAAAATGATTTTTTAGATATTCAAGTATTTTTTTTTGATTACGTCATCTAGTAAAAAGCTTAGTCATTTAATGGAAGGGGTTGCACACTCTAGTGAAAAAGGCAGCAAGAAAAAATATTAAAGTTTGTGTAGATTTGGTGGGATACGTTTTCAAGGCAAAATACACCCATTTAAGTAAAACGCAAAATCGAGGTTGTCAATTTTTTTTAGCTAAAGCTAACGCTGTTGAAAATAGTACTTTGTACTCTGGCTGATTTATTAGGGTGTGTAAGAATTATGATTTCTTTTCCAATAAATATATACTAATGTATATTCTTTTTTTTCTGTTCAAAAAAATTAGATGACATAATCAATTTTGTGGAAAAGTATTTTTTGAATTTTTTAAGAATTTTTCTTTGATAAATGAAAAAAAAATGAAATTTAAACACATTAAAGTAAATATTTATTATGCAAATAAAATAATTTGAGGAAATTTAATGCATCTGTTAAATAAATCTATGCTTAGTTTGGCATCAAATTTGTAGTTTATCTCGAGCAAAAAAAATTTTTGTCGACATTTTTTATTCGTTGTTATTTTCTGTCTATTGAACATAATTGTATCATTTAATGTTCAACAAATTTTTGTTTTGAAATTTTCCAGATTTTTTAATTAAATTTTTCAGGGCGCTTTTCGATACTAAGACAAAATGATTGTCTGGCTTAAGATAAACAATTAAGCTTTGAAACTATTCATTTAATGTCAAAATGATAAATTTATTTTGCTCACTTCGTTATCGATGCGTAATCATTTTTAAGCATTCAGGTTCGTTTATCTTGAATTAAATGTTATCTCTAAATAATCACTTGAAAGAAATTTGCTTAATTTTTGAAAAAAACATCAGTTGATAAACAAATTTTTATATAAAAACACAAATTGGAGTCTTATCTGTTATGTGACCAGTGTCTTTGTATCGATTTTTTGACTGATCACCTATTTGATTCTATTAGATGAGAGATAAAGAATCTCTTCAAATTTAATTGAGAAACAAATAAATATTAAAATAAAAAATTGTTATTGTAGCTCAATTCATTTTTATAAGCTTTCAAACAACGCCAAAATCTTCTGATCAGTTTGTTTTTTATTTCCTTTCCAACAAATTCACCTCCCAAATTTTTGATCGAATTAGCTTTATTAGTTGAATGTTTTGCCATTTTTAATGTGTTTAATAAATTTTAAGATCATATAAAATATTGCAACATAATAAATATAAAAGATGAAAATTAAATTTTAATGATTTTTTTTAGAAATTGAACTATATTTTGACTTTTTTTTTTGGATTAATTAAGCTTTAAATAAAAAAGTGAAACCTGAGATTTGTTCAGAATTTCGCCTAGTTTTATAATTTAAATAAAAAAGTTAGTGTCTTGGGTCAATCCTACGACAAGAATCAAAAAAACTGGAAAAAAGCACAAAAAAATGTGGTTTTTTGGTTTAAAGTGCAACTTAATAAAATATGTCATTTAATAGAGAATTTGGCGCTCTTTAAAAATATATTGATATAGTAACTTTTGAATGAAAAGTCATCTCAAAAATTCCAAAAACCTAAACCACTGTTTTCAAAAACTATCAAACTTCAAGACCCTCTAGTCAAAAATCTTAAGTAGTCATTTTTATATAAATTTTTTTTATTAAAATACAATAAATTTCTTTCAATAGATTATTAATTACTTTTAAGATTCAATAATTTTTAAATTTTTTCCAACAATTCAAAGTAGTAATTTAAAAAATTAAAAATTTTAAAAAGTTAAAGTCAAAGTTTTTTTTTAGTGCTTTATATTTCATCTTTTTCACTTTTTCAAATAACGCTTCGTACTAGTAGAAAAGCAATAAATTTCATGATAATCTCTTGCATTTTATGAATTTTAAAATTATAGAATTTTGAATTTTAATGTTAAGTCAGCTGGAATTTTTATAAATAAAATTTTAAAAATTTAAAATTAGAAAATTTAATTTTTTATTTTCTTTATCGTAAATTTTTCTCTTAAATAAATAAATTTCATGATAATCTCCTGCATTATGAATATTTTAAATTGTAGAAATTTTTTTAAAAATTTAATTTTTAAACAGATTCTAAACAGTTTATTATATTTGCTCTTTAGACTTTTTGAAATAAGACTCTGAATTAGGATCATAAAGTGTTAACTCAACATTTGAATCTGGTCCAAGTCTATCTTTGAAAGATGTGGTAGGAATACTTCCTATTTTTTCTAAATCCTCCGGTGGAACACCTGGATGAAGTAAACGTTTTACTCTTCCATTTACGACTTCCCATGTAGACAATGAACCAATTTTCTGTGGTGAATAAATTGACATCTTGCAATAGCCAAGAATAAAATCGGAAAAGTCTAAGAAAATTAGTTGAATATTTATATTCTTAAATTACATAGTTATACTTAGACTAGGATATTTAACAATGATCATTGCAAAAACACCCTTAGAATCATGAATGTCTTGTTTTAGCTCTGACATTTCAAATACGAGTTTTTCGCCCGGAATCATCAACTCATATGTTTTTGATTCTTTAATAGACGGCTTTATGCTCTTAATGCTTGGTATGCTTGAAGTTTTCTTTGTTCCAAGTCTTTGTGAACCATAATACAAGCTAATTTCAACAATTAATCTTGTTGAATCAAATTCAGTATTCAATCCCTTAAATTTAAGTTTAAAAATTTAAAATAATTTTAATTTTATTTTAACTTGTTTTGGAATGACTAATTTCAAATGAATATCTTTCATTCCAATTGGATCTAAAACTGATTTAGACTTGGAACCTTCCAATTTTGCATAGTAGCCTCCATTATCATTTAAAATAAGCGTATTCAAAAAAGCTACTTCACTTTCTTTTCCACCACTGCTAAGATGCATAAAAGCGCTTTGAATGTCAGCTGTTAAAAGTCGATAGGGACCTTCTAGAAATACTTGTCGCATGTCATCATGATCTTTGGCTTTCATAAATTGATTTTTTAATAAATACAACAGTGATTTGGATATTATTTCGAAGTCTTTTGATGACCACAGGGACATAAAAAGCTGATCCCAAACATACAACAGAGCATTTTTGCGCAAAATTCCAGAAAATCCCTTAAAAATTTTTTTAATTCAAAAATAAATAATTAAATGGTCCTAATAATCTTAATTACATAATATACATTTCTATTAAAAAATTCTCAATGAAAATTTTTTTATGCAGATTTCCGTAAATATAAAAAATTAAGCTTAAATTCAGAGTTGCTTTTAGGTCACAAGTCAAGTCAATGACTTATTCTTTTGTGACTTAGATTTAAAACTGTGAATTATAAACAAGTCTGATTTGAACAAGAGATATTTCGGCTTTGAGGGGCCTTGGTCAAAAAGTACAGTAGTAATGCTAAGTGCAAACCTTACCTTTTTTTGCTGAAAAATTGGCGTTTATTCTTTGACTTTAAAAATAAAATAATTTTAAATCACTGCCCTGACTTAAAAAATAAAAAATTTTAAGTCATGGACTTTGACTTAAAACTGTGACTTAAGAAGAAGTCTGCTTAAAATAGAATGTTTATAGTCATCAATTTTGTAAACAGCTGGTCATACTTTTTATTCAAAAAATTAGTAAATTAAATTATTGAATTTTTTGATTAACAAAATTAACTTTTGAATGTTTTTAAACCAAAACTTGATTATAATGCATACGAAAATTAAAATGGGTTTAAATGATTTGAAAGGTTCAAAAAAAAATGCAATTCAAGATTTAAACTAAATAAATAACTTTTGTTATACCGTATTCCCTCGTTCGATTATGCTGCAACACACGTTAAGAGACGCCATTGGACCATGCACAAAAGTAAATCTCTCCCATGCTATAATAATGTTTACTTTGAGCATATGCTCTTATAGTGTAATCCCGCATTTAGATCCGCATCAAACACTATAAACCTTAGTTTAATGTATCAGCAAAAAAAATAATTATTTTTTGAATTATGAATTTGGTGCAGAACCAAATATAAAGAAAAAAATTTAAAAATTAATTTTTAATATTTTACGATTAAAAAAAATATTAAATTCAAGTTTTGGTGCGGCAAAATTAAAAAAAAACACAAAAAAAATTTAAAAGATTAATAAATTGATTTTATTAAGAATAAATGACTCCTTAACTGTAGTTTTTTTGTTTTTTTAATCGTTTGGTTGACTTTTGGTAATTTTTTTCAAAACTTGTAGATATAAATAAGAACTTCTAAAATTAATTAAGCTCTTTAATTAAAACTATAAAATTGTATAAATAAAAATTGTATATTTGTAAAAAATTGGTTGTTCCTAAAACAGGGATTTTTTTTAGGATATTGAATGCCTAGTAAACAAATTCGGGTCTAGAAAATAGTAAAAAAAATATTTTTTAAGATAATAGTTTTTTTAGAACATACAAATTAATAGAGAAAAAATTTTAAAAAAATTCTAATAATTTAAAACTTTGTTTCGTTTCAACTGCTTCAATCTCTTAAGATCTTAAGTAAGTAATCTAGTTTTGAAATAGTAATTTATTTAGATTTTCAAAACAATCTTTTTCAAAAATATGTTCAAATTTTGAAAAATCAATATTTAATGCACCATAAGGAACATCCTCTGGCATTATGACTAAAATTTCTTCTTAAATTTTACAAGTGAAATCAAATTCTTTGTTCAATTAAACAAAAGATTAAAGTCGTTTATCATTCTTTTTTATTTTTAGACTTGTTTATAAGTCACAAGTTTGATATTTTATTAATCATTTATAGTTTGACCTTAAACTATGCAACTCTACAGAAAATGAAAATTAAGTTTATTAAGTTTGTTTATTTAAAATTGTGTTAGGATCAGCCTAATCTTAAAATTTATTTAATTTTTTTGAATAATAATATTTTTCACTTTTGTTAGTTTCAAAAATGACTAGATGATAATAAAATTATCCTACGATATTTTTTTTAATAAATCTTTAAAATTAAAATTTAATCATTAACTTTAATTTTGCATTATTTTTTTTTGCATTTAAAGGATAAAATTGTCGAAAATTTTAAGGACAACAAAAAAACCCCAAAAACCAATTTGTGAGATTTAATTTTGGTAAAACTCTAATTAAATGACCAAAATATTAATTACTTCAGCGATCCATTTCCTTACAAAGATAGCTGGCTCAGTTAACAGCTCTTTTTTTGGCCGAATAGTGTTTGAATCTTCATTTCCTGTTTTTTTTTGTTCATTTACAATTATTTCATTAACAAAATCCTACAATTAAATTAATCTTAATTGAAAAATTGTTATTTTATTGAATTCATAAATACTTTAGAATTTATTTTAGGATTTATTTTAGATATTTTCTTTAAATGTTCGTAAAATGAAGGATCGTTAATAGACAAATCTTGAATAACTTTTGCTGCTATGGTAAATATTTCGTTCCAAATTGGAAATAGGTTTTTAACATAAAGATCCAAAAACATGGCCAAATCATAAATAAGTTCACTCTTACTTCTTTCGTTTTTAAATGTCAATTGAAACGGAAGTAGCCAATAGATGTAGAATGGCTCATAGTCTCTTGAATAACAATAAAAAACATTCAAAACTCTCATTGTTTGTCTTAAATGGGCTTCATTTAAAAACTCATTTAAGCAAAATACTTTGCTATAAGTCTCAAATAAATTGTTCAATTTAAAAAATTATAATTGTTAAATTGTAGCTAATTACTTCTATAACTCCGTTTTCAATTAAGCCAGAAATGGGTGTCTGCGATGGATCACTTATTTTCAACTCATTTTTGCCTCTACTCACTCCATTGGCAAAATTTTTTCGAACCAGTAAATCAATATCGATCTTAAGTAAAAAAATTTAATTTTTATAAAAACAATTTATTTAAATTTTTCTTAAAAGAATCATTAATAGATTAATAAAATAACAAAGTAAAAAAAAAATTGAGACTTGATGAATTAAAAACATAAACTTGTTTTATTAAATTTCGAAAATAAATCGTTAAACTTAAATAACTTTTGCATTTCTTGACTGAAACGACTGAAATCTGGACTTTGTTTAGTTTTTTTACGAGCTCTCAGAATTTCTGAATATATTTATCTATTTATTATTTATTTATTTATTAAATCTTATGTATTTTTAGGGCTTTTTTAATTCTATGATATCTGTCTTTATATTCTTTAAAAAAAAAAAAATCCAATCTTGGGGAGGTTGGATCCATTTCAACCAGCTCAGCCAGTTATGAAAATAGGTCGCTTTGTTAAAAATAAAATACTATGTGTTTGTTAGAATTTTCAAGTGGTAATACACTTTGAGCTGGTTCTGGACCTTGGTGCTTTAAATGTATAACTTTACTCTGTAAAATTAGTATGAATATTTGCTTCACTTTAGCAAAAATATCCTTCTTCGGTCCATCGAAAGCTAAGCCTGTTTCTTCAAGATAATTCTAGACTTCATACAGATAGAGGACAGCATTTTACCAGCTAAGACTAAGTTAAAGAAGGGTGTCGTAATTTTTCGGCTCAAAAAGCTGTGAATGGTACAAGAAAGGAAGCGAACTACTCGTAAATTTTTTTTTTGCAATATTATAGCTAATTTTTAGTAGTTTATAAATAAATATATATATGATCCCCTGATCATTTGCATGATCGGACAAGTTAACTTAACTTTTGTCCATTTACTTATGCATCACCCATTACTATAAAATTTATCAAATTGCAACAATGGTCAATAAATTTCTAATATTCAAAATTCATAATATTAGAAAGTTTTTTTTTTGTGTTTTTGAAAAAAATGTTAACTGGTGTTGAAAGACTCGCTTTTGAGAAAAGGGTGTAAAATTGTTTTGAAAATAATCCAAATATTTCAAAAGTTGGTGCTGCGAATCACTTTATCCAGGAAGACATTTACAGAGCCTGAGCAAGAGTTCATAGTTCTACTGAGACGGTTTCTTGGATGGATTAAATGGTTTATTATGTACCAAAAGACATTAGTCCTCCAAATGTTCCACAAGCAAAATCAATAGGGGACTTTTGGGGTATCTTGGCACAGAATTTCTATGAAAAGGAGGTTGGGAAGAAACAAAAGAACAACATTCTATCGATGCATTGAATCATGTTAAAAAAAATTGATTCAAAATTTTTATAATCACTTATGTTGGGTGTTAGAGAAAATTTGAGATCTTTAACTGACAACGATAAATAATTTTTAAAAAGATTAAATAAAAAATTTTTTTTGATTTGGCTTTTATCATTCCTAAGTTAAAGGTTTGAATTTTGTATAACTAATAATGGACCCCCCGTTAGTTTATATTTTGAAGATTTGCAATGATCATTTAAAATTTAAAAATATTTTTACCAACCCAAATATATTATTTATGATTTAGTTAGTATTTTATCATTTTTTTATCTAATTAGTATTTTTTACCAATAAACGAATTAATTTTGTCAGTAAGAGAAATTTTTAGGATTTTTTTTCATGTAAGCTAGTAATTTTAAAAATTGCTTTTAACTTCATCATCCCATTAACAATGGCCAACTAAAATTTAATATTACTTGAGTTGATCCTGATTCGATTTTTTTTCTTTCATGTCTCATTAAAATATCAGACCAAATGAAAACTCTCAGATCATAGCTCAACTGTTGTCCTATAAGCTTTTGCAGGACAAAAGCAATTCTTCTTGGATCTTTTCGCAAAATATTCATCAAAGATTGCGATATAATCTCGCTGTATTCACTTGACAAAACAGCAATATTTTTGTCCAAGCTTTCGGATTTTTTTCTTCGCAGAGCATCTCTTAAATCATTTTGTTTTTCACTATTTTGAATTTCGTTTTCATCATCATAACTCTCAAAAGTTATATTGTTTTGTTTTAGATACAAGTGCCTGTCTAATGAAGTGCTGACAATGTTGTATGTGTGCTCCAAGTAATCTCTCATTTCACTAGATAATTCATCCTCACTTTAAAAATCAATTAATTCCTGAATACAAAATTGAATTTTTTACTCTACCCTTGGCTAGTTTTAATTGCACATTTTTTCTTTAATGCTATTTCATTCATTTTTATTTGTAACCAATACTTTGCCTCGTTCTCGATTTTTTTTCTCTGTTCATCGGACATGTGAGGCGGATTCTAAAACATGACATGATAAATAAATCATTTACTTCTTTATAAATTACATTACTAGAATTAAAGGGTCGTCTAACTCATCAGGAAGGTAACTTCGTTTGAATTGTGGGCCTAGAAGCTCGATAAGGATTTGCTTCCGTTCTGGAACTTTGAATTGCTCACGAATAGCTACCGCTAATTCGGGACATAACATGTCATATATGTTTTGCCATGGTGTAGATGGCAGTAATGTTTCATAGTAGCTTGAATCAAGCCAGCTTAGACCGAAAGGTTTATCGGTTTTATCAGTCATCGTAATTAAATAAAAAAAAAAACCTTAAATTTGATTTTCAATATTCACTGCTTAAAAAAATTGCTAAGTAACTAAACTTTTTAAAATATTTTTTATGTTAATCGATTAAAATGACGGAAAAACATTTTCAAAGATTTTAAAAGGTAGTTAACTAAACCGGAAGTAGTAAACTCTTTTTTGTAAACTCTATACAATGCAAAGCTTCCACACTATCTTTATATTCGGTTTTAAACCTCATTTTTGTATTCTACTTACCGTAAATTTTTTTTTTTTTAACGTCGTACTAAAACCTTAAAAATTTGGTTTTGGTGCCATAAAGAAATAGCTTTTTTGTCTCTCTACAAAATCAAAAATAAAAATTTCGGTATTTAGTAAGCTTTCGGAATCACTGATTTTCATATTTTTACTTTTTATAGCTTTGAAAATTCAATTTTTCGGGTTAGATGTTTTAGTGCGGCATTAAAAAACAAATATTTACGGTAAATGAAAACCTAGGGTTAGCCAAATTTTTAGGGAGGGTCAAAAATTTATTTTTTTCTTTGGCTAGAAGGGTCTGAAATTTTACGAAAGAAAAAACATTTTAAGAAAGAAAGAGAATTAAATGCTCTATAATCTGAACTTGTAATCTTGAAAGAAAAATTTGAAATTTTTTTCATATAAAAATCGAAAAAATTTTGACATTTTTTTAACTTTTTCGAGATCTCCTTTTTTACAAACCCTTTTACGTATATGGTTCTATAAAAATTCTGAAACTAGACCAGATTCTGCTCAAAAAAGGCCCATTTCAGAGCACAAAACCCCAAGAAATTGTATCTTAATTTATGACACCTTTTTACATAATTTTAAAATTTTGAAATAAAAAATTTCACTCTTTTGATGGAAAATTTTTGCGAACCAAACGCTATTGAAGGCCTATGGTGTTGCTTTAAACAACATGTTCCTACGAGATCAGATAAGTATGTTGAGAAAATGAAAGTGTTGATTGATGATGGTCGAGAAGATTTTTTAAGAAAAGAAATTTGTAAAATATTAAGATTTTGGCGGTCAATTGATGCTTATTATAAAAATCTAGTTTAGTGAAGTGCTAAAAAGGCTGTAAAGTTTCAGACCCTTGTAGCCAAAAAAAAAATTTTATAAGCTTTTGGTTTTCAAAAATGAATATTGTAAAATTGAAATAAATATTAATGATTCTGGTCAATTGGCAAATAGATCTATTTAATCACTTTTTATTGAAATCTAATAATTTAAGTGAGCCAAATATTAGCGGATGTTTTTTTTCTTTAAAATAAAGTACTAGACTTTGGCTCGATCTTGCTATTAGATATAAGCTAATTTTAGATTTATTAACCTATATTGAATTTTTCAATCATTGGAAAAATTCAATCCGTCAAATGTGGAGCATCAGGGACATTTCATTAAATAACTTGATTCAATTTGCTTACCTAATCTAGAAATTGTTCGTATAACCCTTTTTTTGTTCACCATTAGAAAATTAGATGAAATAATAGTTCTCAAAACCCAAGGACAAGAATCAGATACATAATTTAAAAATACATGTAAAACCAATGGAAGTTTTGTTCATTATTCTGCATGTAAAAAAAAATGGTTTAACATTGAATCACATTTTCAGAGTGAATATTCACTCTATAATATCTATAGTTAAATCTTAAATATAGAAAAGCTGTTAACACATTTGAGATTTTTGTCATCAAAATTAATTGGTGCATCAAGTACCTATTTTTATAACCTATCTTTTCATATACATCAGATACTTTCCTAATTTTTTTCTTTGAAAGATTTGTGTTGATTTGTGATATCTTGGACTCTTGATAAACAATCTTTGTCTTTTCCTGGGCATAGATATTGATTAAGAAGTATTTATAAAATAAGAATTTATTTATTAGAAATAAAGCAGAAAAGCTAACAACAAAGGATAGATTTGAATTTGTATGTGTTCTATCCAAATTATAAATATGCAAGATTTATAAATTTACCTTTTCAAATTATAAATTTTAAAATTGGATTTACATTTTATAAATATTAATTAAATTACATGTTTATTTGTAATTTTACAAATTGTATAGTGTCATGTGTAAAAATTCACAAATTTATTATCAATGATTTATAAATTGAATGATAATTTTATTAATAAACTAATTGTAACAAAAAGTCAATTAAACAAAAAATTAAATAAAAAAAGTCAATGCGATCGAATCTTTTTTATCATATTGCTTTTTCTCATAAAAATATACAAATTGCATATCCAATTTGACAATTTACAATTGAATAGGTAAATTTATAAATATTGCATATTTATAATTTTTCTTTTCTTTTTTTATTTTTTATTTATATATATCGTACTTCAATTTGTTCATGGAACTTAAACTTAAATAAATAATAATAATTTGAATAGAATATATACGAATAAATTGTATTGTAACAAGAGTCAATTTAATCAATTAAACAAAACTAAGATACTTTATTAAAGCTTTAATATTTGTCACATTGACTTCGATATAATGAGCCCATCATTGCTTGCTTACAACTTCGTTTGTATTTGTTTCGAATTTTTCATTGTTATATTTTTCCAGATCTAAGAACAGACTATTGTCCGGGTCGAGTTTGAAATATCTGCTACTTGACATATTATTGCTGTTTTTGATAATACCAAAAATTTTAGGACGAGCTTTTGATTTGCATAGAACATAGACACTAAAAACGGGAAATAAAAAGACTTTTGAAGACAGTCAATAGAATTTCACATTTGAAGTCAAGTTTCTTGAGCTGTTTGATGAGAAACATTTTAAATAATTAAAAATAAATTTATATTTTAAATCAAATATTTTTAATTTTTATTTTTCAAATTTTAATGTTTTTAAATTAAACTTAATAATTTTTAATATTTCTTAATTTTCATTTGTCTTTTTTTTTTAAAAGTTCTATTCTAAGCGGGGAATGCATTAATGAAAAGAGTTTATAAAAAATTAAAGTCCAAGTCTGACTTTACCACTGCTGAACTTTAACTTTTGACCAACCCTGAATTAAATATTATTTAATTTTGTTTGAAATAATTAAAATAATATTTGAAACAAGAAACATCTTTTAACTGAACTAAAAATACCTTAATTTTTCTAACATTAATCAAATTTAATTGAGCACTAGAACGCCTAAATGGTTTTTAGACCCCTTTTTGAAAAATTGAGACTTGAATTTTATCAAATATGAATAAAAATTTAAAAAATGCCATTCAATAGCTAAAAATCTTGATTGTAATTTTTAGAAAAAGAATAAATTTTCAAATAAAATTTTAAATTTATCTTAATAACTTTATTGGAAATTTTAACGAGAAATCAGCCGGGCTTTCTAGTGTTAAAATACGAATGGTTATGTTATTTTCAAAAATATTATAAATTAAACTTTTTTCCAGATAATTCTACAACATAAGACTTGAAAAATTACATCAAATATTTTGATTTTAAATACTGAATGAGAAAAAAAATTCAAAAAAAAGAAAAAGAAAATTTGCATTTCTCATAGCGAAGCGTTCTCGGTAAGTCCGAGAATTATGTAATCAAAAGTTTTCATTCTATCCTCACATTATCAGTTAGTTTCTTCCATTTTAGATAGAAAAAATGAACACTCGCTTTGCCAATTTAATTCGTAGATCTAACCTAAATTTGCAAGATTTCACTATAATTCACAGTCAAAAACAACGATTGAATACTTTAGTCTATTTGCTAAATGTACAAATAGGCGCTAAAAAATGTCCAATTCCAACTAACGAAAACAAACGATTTTTTCACTCGACCAAATTGCAAAATTTTTTCATATCAAATAACTTACAGGCCAAAAAAGACTATTACCAGATATTGGGAATTCCTAAAACAGCCAGTTCCAAAGATATAAAAAAAGCTTACTACCAACTAGCTCAAAAGTATCATCCGGACAAAACAGCAGGCGATAAGACTAAATTTCAGGAGGTATCTGAAGCATATGAAGTGTTAGGCGACGAAAAAAAACGACAAGAATATGATACATTTGGAATGGCCGGAAATGGAATGGGTAATGATGGCCAGGCTGGATTCGGAGGCGGTGGATTTCACTATCAAAGCCAAGTCGATCCAGAAGAATTGTTTAGAACGATATTCGGCGATGCTTTCAAGCGAGGCAGAGACTTTGAGAGTATGTTTGAAGGATTTGGTGCAGGTGGTGATTCCGGTCCGCAGTATGAAGTTGCTCAGCGAATTTTGGATCTTTCTTTTGAAGAGGCCTGTCGCGGGGTGAACAAAGAGCTTAATATTAGAGTACTAGACACTTGCAAATCTTGCAAAGGAACAAGATGTGCTCCTGGACATAAGCCAGTTAAATGCAAACAGTGCAATGGAACAGGCATGGAGAGCATTCAGACAGGACCTTTTTTTATGCGAACTACATGCCGAGCTTGCTATGGACACAGAGAAGTAATAAGCAAAAAGTGTATAGAATGTGCTGGGAAGGGTCAGACATACCAGAGTAAACGAGTAAACGTGCCTGTACCTGCAGGGGTCGAAGATGGACAAACAATGCGAATGAATGTCGGAAAACAAGAGGTATATATCACATTTAAAGTGACACCAAGCAAAATATTTCGAAGAGATAAAGAAGATGTTCATTCAGATGTAAGTGTGTCCATATCTCAGGCGATCCTTGGCGGAACCATTAAAGTAACAGGAATCTACGATGACCATCAATTGAGAATACCGGCCGGGACTCAATCTCATGAGAGATTTAGGTTGAGTGGAAAGGGCATTAAGCGAATTCACTCTAGTGGCTATGGTGATCACTACGTCTATATAAAAATAAAAATACCAACGTAAAAAAAAATTTCAATTTTAAGTTTCATTTTTTCTATGTTTCTTTTCTAGAAAATTAACAAAGGAACAGCAAGCGCTAATCAAAACATATGCAGAGACCGATAGTGATGTGAATGGTTCTGTCGAAGGATTGACTAAAACAACTAAAGGTAAGAAAGAATTATTATAATATAGAGGATTTTAATTAGTTAAATGTAGAGGAGACAAGCGAAGGTGGTCTATTCAGTAGGATTAAAAGTGCCATCTTTGGCAACAATTAGACTATTTTTTTTGAAATCTTTTATCATTTTTTTTTAAATAAGTAATTTTAATCAAATAGGTTAAATTAGATTTAATTTTTATTTTTAAGGAACCAAATGTGTCGATGATGCGGATGGTTTGATTGAACAAATTCGCAAAGTTTTGAGCGAAACCGACACAAAAACCGAAAATGAACATATTAAACAAAAAGTTTAAATTATATTTTTATCAAATATATTGTTAAATTTTAGTTTTATTTTGGAAATAAAATTAGATTAAATTATTTTTATGATTATTTGATCGAAAATCTACATTATGAATCATGAATTGGAAGAAAAAAAAACAAAAACATAAATTTTTAACATTTTTTTCAAAGGTCAAAAATTTTTTCTATAAATTGGTTTAGTTTAAACAAAATTTTTATCATAGAAATTTATTCTAATAACTATGCTTTTTGTTTTAATAGTTTTTAAAACAGATAAAGTGCCTTGCACATTAACAGAGTTATTGTACAGACAGCTTTTTCATAAGTCAGATGACACTACTGAGTTTGAATAAAACTGATGAATTACTGTATTAATTTTTTTTAGAATATTTTTCAATACAAATTTTTCTATGAATTTTATTATTTATTTTTTTCAATTCGAATATTTATTATATTCAGCTTTTATTCAATGATTTCCTTTTTTCAAATTTTAATGTTTAAAAGATTCAATTTTTTTATTAAAATGAAAAATATTGAATACTTTTTCAAAGAATATTGGACAATATTTGTTGAAAAAATGTAAAATGTCTCAGACAATTTAATAATAATAATAATAGGCTACAGCAGGCAGCCTTGCGAATTTGTCTTACTAGAAATTCAACTATGGTAGCTAGATACACCAAAAACTAGATTCATATATAAAGACATAATTTGGTATGAATGATACATAATTAGAACAAAAAATAAGATACGTGAAATACAAAATAATACAATTTTCAGTATAATTTAAAATTTCAATTAAACTGCTATGACCCCCTATGTTTGATTAAGAGGATTTCATTTTTTTGGACTTGTGTGTATCGTATCTTTTTTTGAATTGATTGACTTATGAAACTTACTTCCCGAGATAAACCAATTTTTTTTATATTTATATTAGTTTGAATGTGCTGATCTAGAATAAATGTAAATTAAGTCAATATAATTGATTTTTTCATGCTTTATAAATAGTCAAAGTTTTAGCACATTTTAGGAGGGAATCGTTCTTTTTATTTCAATCCAAGAGATATGGATACTTTTTTGGTCCGACTTTGATAATCGAAAAAGAGGCTTAGACAAGCACCTTTTTTGGAAACTTCTCTTTTTCAGCAAACCGAACACTAAATTACATTAAATTTTCTTGCTAGACGCCTTTGACTCACTCCAGTTCGGTTATTGGTCAATCTCTTCAGATTTGTCTTCCTTGCAGCTGTCCAGGTAGTTGGACG
>PJRA01000011.1:1277071-1288791 GCA_016987375.1 Brachionus koreanus | reverse complement strand
CTGCATTTAATTTTTCATTTTAAAAAACTTCTTAGAAATTTGTAAAAAAATTATATTTGATCATGATCATAAAATTTTGATCATAAACTTCAATATGCCTAATACTTCCTCAATTTTTTTTAAAAGTATTTTGCATTATATCTAATAACATTAATAATAAACCAATAAGCAAACACCGTTTCTTATGTTCAGAAAAAAAAGCTTTTTGAAAAACTGTTAGATGATGACTTTTCAATATATAAGTTGCGTCCCAAATTGTTATCTCATCATTTTTATTAGCTTTTAGTAAAACTTTTGCCATTGTAGTAGTATGATTTTTAATTACTTCATCACGATTTGTTTTATTAAAGCCGATGTCAAGAGAAGCAAACTCATTATTTATTATTTTTCTGACATGGTGACACATCTTTTTACTTGATCACAAGAAGCAAATGGAAAAAACGATGAAAGTTCTTTTGCACTTAGACCAGTTCTCAATTTTCTCATATTAATTAATGAAATTCTGTCTAGAAATTTGAGCTTTTGAAATTGATTTATAAATATGGAAGAAATTTTCTTTTGAAACTCACATAAGAATTCTGCATCTGTCACCAGTTATGGCCGCAAAATCCAGTGAAAGAAGTTGGGTTGAAGCTTGAAGTTCTTGAGTTTGGTATTCTTGATTGTTATTGTTAGAGGCAGTTTCAATATCTTACGCAGAAAACAAATCCTAATAAAAATCTTAAGCAAGACATGTCAAGTTCTTAATCCAGGACGTTATAGGATCCTAAAAGATTCCAAAAGATTTAAGATTCTTATGCTTTTCTTGAATTTTCTTAACACAAATTTTCTCTAACTTATAATATCTTATAAGATTCAAACTAGTTCTTGATTGACTTTCTTGTGAGTTTTAATTAACTGATCCTTTTTAGATCTTAAAAGATCTTATAAGTATGAAAAATTTTGTGTTAAGAAAATTTAAGAAAAGCATAAGAATCTTAAATCTTTCTAGAATCCTATACCGTCCTGGATTAAGAACTTGACATGTACTGCTTAAGATTTTTATTAGGATTTCGTTCCTGGGTTAGGTTATATTTTAACTTGGTAGACCGTAAAAAATCTCATTTATTTGTTTATTATTGCAGGTTTTTAAAATATTAAAAATAGTTCTTCTAGAGCTTTATTCTAAACAATTAGAACGAATGAATGCTTTACTAACCAAGACTAAGTTGAAGAAGGGTGTCATGAAATTTTTTACTTCAAAAGCTTAAGATTGTAGAGCATAATGGTTAATATTTTTTAAAGATTATCTAACAATTTCTTTTTTTTATTAAGCAAAATTTTTTGACTAGCTTTAATATTAAACTATATAAAGCAATTTAGATAGAAAATTTAAAAATTAACTTTTTGGGTATTTTTAATGGTCTTTAATGAGTTGTTTGTGAATCTATAACTTTTTAATTATATTTAATTTTTTTCTTCATGTGACAATTATTTAAGGAATATATGGTGTATTAAAATTTCAAAGGACCAACTGCTTTTTAATTATAAATTTAGGTCAATTTTCATGCAAATTTTCTAAATTATCAAAGCAGACTTGTGCAAAAGTCAAAAAAAAAAAGTATTTTTAAAATCTTTTAAAAGTCAAGTCAAAAAAGACTCTTTTTTTTTATTTTTGCACAAGTCTGTTTTGTTAATTAAGGTTTGACTTTACTCTATGATTTTTGAACAACTCTGTATCAAAATAAAAATTCTAAATTTTTTAGTATTATGCCTTGAGCCATCGGTCAAATAAAAATCTTTTAAAATCTATTGCCAAATGATATCCGGGAAATAAACAACAAAATTGAAAAATCAGATTCTGAATTAAAATTCTTTTTTTATTCTTTTTTCTGATAGTTTATCATAAAGACAAAAAAAATGTCAATAGTTTAAAATTTTTGTGTATTTGAAAGACTATTTCAAAATATTCCAAAATTTTAGCAAAGCATTTAATATAAATAAGTGTATTAGGACCCCTATTTATTCCAAAGATGGTCGAAAGTGTAGAGCTAGCCGAATTTAGGGAGCAAAGCAAACAAATGCTAGAAGACGATTTATTCGTCGAAGATACTGAGTCCTATCAGGACGAAGACACAAATCAAAACGGCTCGAAAAAAGATGCCAAACAAAAGAGAAAACGAAACAAGAAGAAAAAAGTACAAAAAAACGATGCGTCCCATAAATATGTCCCAAGTACTACTCCGGTCGATATTGATGAAAAAATCGACATTGAATTCGTTCCAGAAGACATTCATTTGGACAAAAATTTTGCCGAATTTTCCAAAGTATTTGAACATTTTAAATTCTCAAATGCAAATAACATAACTGTCGAAAAATCAGACAATGAAAAAAAATCACATGCTACAACAAAAGCTGCCGAGTTGGAACGCTTAAAGCGAATGATGGAAGATGAAGAAGAGGAAGAGCGTGAGAAAAGCAGTGAAAAATTATCAAAAAAAAAACTCAAATTACAAACAAGAATAAGTGTGGCAGCACTAAAGCAACTGGTAGCCCGTCCTGACGTAGTCGAAATGTACGACGTGACTGCTCGCGATCCTAAGCTTCTAGTTCATTTGAAAGGCTGTCGTAACACGGTTCAAGTACCAAGACACTGGTGTGCCAAACGAAAGTATTTGCAAGGCAAACGTGGCTTCGAAAAGCCACCATTTGAACTGCCTGATTTTATTAAACGAACTGGCATTCAATCGATGCGCGAAGCCGTTCAAGATAAGGACAAAAACAAAAGCTTAAAGCAAAAAATGAAAGAAAAAGTTCGACCCAAGGTTGGCCGAATTGACATTGACTATCAAAAATTGCATGATGCTTTTTTCAAATGGCAAACAAAGCCTAAAATGACCATACATGGTGATTTGTATTATGAGGGGAAAGAACTAGAGGCCAAACTAAAAGAGAAAAAGCCTGGTAATTTGAGCGAAGAGCTGAGAATTGCATTGGGTATGCCGACCGGTCCCAGTGCAGACCGAGTGCCACCTCCGTGGCTCATAGCGATGCAGCGATATGGACCACCACCGAGTTATCCGAACCTGAAAATACCTGGTCTTAATGCACCTATACCAGAAGGCTGTTCGTTCGGATATCATGCTGGTGGGTGGGGAAAACCGCCCGTAGATGAATTTGGCCGGCCTTTATATGGCGATGTTTTCGGTGCAACTGTGAGTATAAGAAGACCTGAGGACGATGAGCCTGTTGACACAAGCTTCTGGGGCGAAATGGAGGAAGAGTACTATGAAGAAGCGATGGCTGGCGAGGATGATGAGGAAGAAGAAGAAGAGGAGGAAATGAATGGACAACAAGCTCAAGAAATGGAGGAGGAAGTGGAAGAAGCTGGCCTCAAGACTCCTGGTGAGGGACTAATGACCCCGAGCGGAATTTCATCCTCAGTTACTTCGGTTGGTCTCGAAACTCCTGATTTAATCGAGCTTAGAAAGCGTAAACATCAGATTGAGTCTGAGATGGAGTCAGGAGCGGACACTGAAACACCTGCGTTGTACAAAGTTTTACCTGAAAAATCGGCCGCAGTTGGTGCTTCTATGATGGGATCGTCCAAGGTATATGACATTTCTTCGGCTAAAAAAGTTACTGCCGATGTGTCCGGCATTACGTCGACTATGGATTTGAGTTTAAATCCTGATGAATTGGAGGCACAAAATGAAGATTTGCAGTCTAAAATTGAGCAGAAAAATTTAGAAGATAATAAAAATGCAAGGAAAAAGAAAAAAGAGATTGCGTCTGGTAATGTGACAACCAATGCTGATAAGGACAAGTCTAAAAAATACAAAGAATTTAAATTCTAGAAAATTGATTAATTGTTGTTATATTCACTATTTTGTAAAAATAAAAATTTACTTTAATTTTATTTTTTTTGTAAAAATTAAATCGGAAAGAAGTAATTTGATTTTTTTTTATTCAAGCTGCTTATAAACTCATTGATCTTTATATTTTAACTTTTTTTTTTTAAGTTGAATTTTAACTATTAGCAAAACCTAACCAAGTATAGTCAAAACAGCTCTAGTTCAACAAAGTCTAACTCTTTAAACAAAATCACGTTAACTTTTTATAAGGACGTAAAAAATACCCCACTCTTTTTTTATAAGAATAACATCGTTTTTAATTAGAAGAAGATCTTTTTTATTAGACAAAATATTTATTATTTTGCTTTGATTCTAATTCAATAAAAAACATATTTTATTTATTTGCTTTTCTGTACCGAGGTAATGCTCCTTCAGATTAAAAAAATAGAATAAAATTAAATATAGAAAAAAATATATATAAAGTAAATATAATTTTTTTTTAATTTTAATAAAGATTTAAAATATTCTAAATTATCAAATCAGACAATCATCAATTAAAAAAAGAAGCTCACTTATTAATATAAGCGCTAGTTTAAAACAATTGATGATTGTCAATTAATTTATTGTCAATCTATTTTATTAGATAGTCATCAATTGGAAAAAAATTTTTTTCAATAATAAAGAGTAGATTATAATATTTTAGTTTAGAGTTTAATTAATTTAGAAGATATTAAAAATAACTGTTCTATACATATTTTTTTATTGAATTAAATGATTATATGAATAAGAAAAAAAATCTATTATGATGGTATTATGATTAAAATAAGATAGATTTCACATTAATTGGTCTAAAAGTAACGGTAAGAAAGGTTTTGCCTGGGCTGATAGTTAAGCTGCTTGCGCTGACGCTTTGGTTCTTTATTTTCTAAGCAGGTGCCTCTTAGAATATAAACAAAATATATAAATAAAATCTTCAAAATATAAACTATTATGCTCTATAATAAGCCATCTATCAGCGGGCAGTTCGACTCCTCTCTTGTATCATTGTACCATTCACAGCTTTTGGAGTCAAAAATCTCACGAGCCCTTCTTCAATTTAGTCTTAGTCAGTAAAATACTGAAGAACCCTCTAAGAAAATGAGACATTAAACGAAAAAGATGAAAAAATTTATTCATTTGTTTGTTTTCAGTATGGAGCTATTACTCCTTCATATTGCTTCTTTGAAACAATGTCAGATATTTTTCTTTTATTTTTATTTATTTAAAATATAATTAGACAAAGCGTTGGCCGGTTGAAATTAAGTCTTAGTACTTCTTTTCAGCCTCATAAAAGTATTCTTAAAAAACAAAACTTGATTTGAAACAAAATGTTAAATTAGTTTAAAGTTAAATTTTAGATTTTAATGTAAATTTGTTAAAAAAAGAAAGAAAAACGAATTGAATAAATAAACTTTTTAAGTTTTTTTCTTTGAAACAATGTCATAAATTTTTCTTTTATTTATTTGTATGTAAATTTGTATCGAAATCTTCATATTTCACATTTAGTCAGTAAAATACTTCTTTTCAAAAAGCTGTGTTCAAAGATCTATTCTAATAATTTTGAATTTTGAATAAAAAAATTTCAATTGAAAAAATTAATGGTTAAAATCGCAAATTTACGTAAATAATGGTAAAATTTATTTTTCGTAGTAACACTGTAAATAAATTTAATTAAAACAGACTCATTTAAGCCTTAGATTAAATCTGAAATATTTTTTTGATAAAATTATTGACTAATTCCTAAATTCATATCAAAACAATTTTAGATATTTTATATTACTTTTAGAAAAGTTTAATAACAAATCTTGACATTAATGGACATTTTATATATATTTGCTAAATAAAATTAAAATTAAATTTTTGGGAAAAAAAATTTGCCAATTTTTTTTTTTATAAAATTTTTGCATAATTTGAAATAATAATTAAGTACTAATCAAATTGAAATAAAAATGTCATCAGTCAGGTACGAAATTTGTGAAATTGATCCTGGACATTATCTAAAAATACTCAAATGTCATTCGGATGAAAATGTTCAAATTGAAACAGTAAATAAAAACCTTTACATAATTATACCAGGTTTATAAGAAAAGAAATTATAAAAATTCTTAATAAATTTTATCTGATTAACTAGGAAATCCGGGTATAATTGATTTTTATGAACACTTTGCAATTGACTTGAACAAAAAAACAAATTGCCCAGTAATAGGAATATCACACACCGGCCATTTATATCATGATAGCATCTTTTCATGGAAACCCAAACCTGTAATCGGTCAAATAATGGACAAAATAAAATTCATAGAAAAACACTTAGGAGATGAGTACAAATACGAAAATATAATTTTGTTGGGTCATTCTATAGGCTGTTATGTAATAATCGAGCTACTTGAGTTGATCGGTCAAGAATTTAATAATAAAATAAAAAAATCATTTCTTTTTTTTCCAACCATAGAGCGAATGTCAACTACACCAAATGGAAAAGTTTTGGCTTTTTTAAGTGATTTTCTAAGCTGGTTAGTGTATTTTTTAGCTTTTTTGCTCACATTTTTTCCAAATAAAATCAGAAAACAATTTATTAAATTTGGATTAAACAATCGTCATGGATCAGTAAATGATGATAGCATTTTAATTGATGGAATTGAGGACATACTTTTAAAAATGAGTCAAAATTACAGCTGCTTTAAAAGTTGTTTTTACATGGGATCAAATGAAATGAAAATTGTGACCAATTTAAACAAAAAAGTAATCGAGAAAAATTTAGATAAGCTGTATTTTTATTATGGTTTGAATGATAAATGGTGTCCAGTCGATTTCTATCATGAAATGAAACAATACATGAGTGAAATTGATAGAGAAAATGCTAACGTTTATCTCGACCAGCTAGGTCTAGAACACGCGTTTGTAATATTTAAAAAACAATGTGAGATTATTAGTAATTTAGTGCAAAATAATTCAGCATAAATTCGTTTTTTAAATAAATTTTATTAGAACTTTTTCAAAATTTAATTAAATCTCAACAAGTGGTAATCCATTAAATTTGATCATATCATAGTTTGATTAAAGATTTACCGGTTTTTTTATGAACAGTTTCAAGTGCAAAAATTCAAGCTGTGTTCAAAAAATTTCTCAGTTGTTTTTTTTTCATATTGAGTGAACATTATTAGCAATTAATTAGTTGTCATGCGTTCATTTCACTGCTCTTTGATCATTCATTTGCTTAGCATTCTATCATTTTTGAATTATTTATAAAACCAATAATTCTATCATGTTAAAATTTAAAATTTCATTGTTCAAAACAAAATTAGTGGAAAACTATTAATACCATTATATTTATTAATTGATTGACTAAAATTGAATGACTAAAAGATATAGAAATACTGCAATTAATTTAAATATTGATAATCAATTCAGTATTTTATGTTACTTTTAAAATTTTACGAATAATAAACATTTATTTCTTGTAAGAAGATATAAAATCTTGGTCCCTAAAAGATTATTTTAATAACTGTATAATTAATTTTAAATAAATGTCTAATTACATAACAAGATTAAAAAATTATTTTAATAATTTGGATGATAAAAATAAATATGTTTAAAAAAAAAATTATTAATTCATAAAGAAATGATTTTTTATTATTTAAAATATTAAAACGCTTTAGAAATGATTACAACATAAATACTTAAAAAGTCCAAGGCTACACTTGCTCTCCACTCTAATTTGTCTTTTGTGGTTATTTCAGCTTGATTCCGTATTAATTTAATCTCTTTTAGTTGCTCTCCGCCAAGTCATATTTAGTCCTCTGTACAGCTTATGATTTGAAATAACAATTTGATAGAAAATTTTTAATGTCTTTTTAAAGCTATTGCAATTAAAATCTTCTATTGTTGAAAAACCACTCTAGATTATTTTTCAAAATTTGTAAACATAAAGATTTAACAAGACTTGTGAAAAAATGATGTTTGGTCCTCAGACAGAGATAGGATGACTCAAAATATTCCTTAGTTTGAAAAATGCACTTAGATCTTTTGTTAGTCTTCTTATAAGCACACATTTATCCTGATCCCACTTCCAAGATATGAGGGCTTTGATCATCGACAGAAATTTTAACATCAAGTTTGCTATTAATAAAAAGAACTCGAGTTCTTTGGTATTTTTTTTCAGCCCAACATTTTCAGTATTAAATTATGGTTTTTTCCTTGATGTGGCTCAAATGTACGATATTCTAGATTCAAAATTTGGCTTAGAAAAACTCTTCAGTATGTGCTTTTTTTTGTTGTTGTTGGTTTTATTCATTGCAAAATATTTAAGGATCAGAAAAAGTAATTCGCTAAACTCGGCCAACTATTTGCGGACGGTCTTTTGGCCGGTATCCCAGGCGGTCAGGATTTTTGGCCGCTAAAATATACGGCCAAAAATCCAACTATAAACGGGCGGCCATTAATACGGCCAACTAGTATATGAGCTATATTTGTTAAAATCAAATATTTTTGATTGAAATTTTAAAAAATGTCATTTTTAAAAAAAAAAAGCCTTTAACTTCAGTAATTTTTTTTATCAAAAGAGATTTTTTGTTAAAAAAATTTTCAAAAAATATTTGAAAAATATTCAAATTGTCTTTGATTCTTATTTTTTTCAAATTTTAAATCATAAATATTTAATTAAAAAGTTATTAATTTTAAATTCTTTATTTCGGAAAAAAATTTAGACCGTTTGGGAGACCGGCCAAATAACCGCCGGCAAAATAGTTGGTCGTATTTGTGGCCGCCCGTTTTATGTTTGGCCGTATTTTTTGGCGGTCAAAATTTGAGACCGTTTGTAGAACCGGTCGTCTGACTGCAAAAAACCGTCCGCAATTTTGACCGGTTCGCTTAGACCGCATCCAACACTAATTGAGATATATCCTAGACATAGATAGGATAAATCCTAGACATATTTCTTTCTTAATTTGAAACTATTGAAAGATACGTTCTTGCAAGATCAAGTTGAATTCGAATTTGTATAAAAAAGCTTTATCAAATAAGCTTAATTGAGTGAATTTTGTAAAGGACTAAAATAATAAATGTAATTTTTTTAGGAAAATAGTCATGGAATTGTTTCCAAAAGGTAAATATTTTTACTTTTCTTCGATTCTGATATGATTTTATTAATTTAGATTTAATAGAAAAAAAAAAGATTTTTTTACTAAATACAGTTTTATTAAATTAATTATTAAGAAATTTTGATTAGAAATTTTTGTTTTTGTCCATGATTTCAAGATTTAAAGGTAAAAAAAATTGATTTGGAAAATAGTTTGAATAAAGGTTGTTTAAAAAATACTGATTGAGAGTATTTTTTAGCTTGTTCGATCCAGATTGACTCTTAAATTCAGGTTTGTTTGTTTTTGTATGCCAACGTTTGTGAGAAGCCAAATTAGCAGCACAATTGAAATATTTACCACAAATTGAACATCTTTATAGTTAAATATCTTATGTATGTAAAAGAATTTAAATATAATATTTGAAATTTATTTACTTGTATTCGATATCAACTATCCTTGGACAATTGTGTAAGGCCAATTCGAAAGCATCACAAAATTCAAATTTACACAACTTACAATCATATGGACCAATTTTGTTCGGAATTTTGGCTAATTTAGCTCTCGATTGCGGAGTAATTTCTACAAAATCGGTGGCTATTTTACTCCAGTTAACTACAGGTTTGGAATGAGCACTTTTTTGCCAATCTTTAATAATATAACTTCCAGTAACTGGCGATTTAGTGATCTCTTTATCTCTAATTTTTCTCTCATCTTGTTTTTTTTCATATTTTTGCTCAGAATCTCTAACTAACCAGTTCAAGATTTTATTTTTGTTACTCATTTTAATCAATCATTAATAATCAATATCAGACTTATAATAGTAATACTTGCGTATTTTCAAATGATATACTTGTGAATCTTCTCCGCCTATATAAAAAATAAGCAAGTATTATTTGACAGTAGGCTTTATATGAAATGCTAAAAAATCACTATCCAATAAAATTTTTTGTTTTTCAGAGAATTTTTCAGAAAAAATATAAAAAAATAATTTTTTTTCAAATTAATAAATTAATTTAAAAATATAATTTCTAATAAATCAAGTGTTAGTTATATGGAGCACTATGTTATTTAGTTTGATAAAATAAAATTTAATAAAAAAAAATATTTCAGCTTTATTCATTGAGAAACTTTTCTTCAATATTAGTAGATTAATGTTGAAAAAACTTTTCTTTGTATTCTACCAACATTGCTTAAAATAAAATATTAAACATTAAACAAAGATTTTTGGCGGCCACTAGACCGCCAAAAATAGTGTTGGTCGTTTTGATAACTGTGTACAAAAATAAAACTTAGAAAAATTTCAAATATGAAAATTTGAATAAAAAGTTCAGTATAAGAAAAAAAGTTAAAATTTAGAAAAAAAAATTTTTATTCGTTCCGGTCATCAAGACGGCAAACGCCATTTTTTAGCGGTCTTATGTCCGCCACTCACGGTACACAATACTAAACTTAACTGTTAGAAACTTGTAAGAGAAAAGAAAATAACTCAAATAATACTGTAGAAAAAACAATTATTTATTTGGTCTTTATTTATTTCATATGACCATCAAAAAGGCGATCTTATGGCCGCCATTGACGGCACCCAACACTAAAAAATACTGCACAGTCTCAACCACAAAAACTATTAAAGTATAATGCTGATTAGGCTTTATTTTACAAAAAAAATTTGATTAAATTAGCGGATTGTTTCTTATACATTTGATAACTTTTTTTTTCAAAATAATTTAATTATAGTGTCCCAAGTTGAACTTTACACAAAAATGAATAGAAATGGGTCAATTCATCATGACTAAAAGACTGTAGTGTCTTGGACATGAACTCAGTATGGAATGAAACGTTTAGCAAAGAGAGTTTTTGAAAAGAATCATCAAGGGCAATGAAATAAAGAACCACCAGCAGTAACATGTGTCAACAATCAAAAGAGAACTCAGCAAAATGGAAATTACATGAGAAGAAACAAGAGTTAAGGCAAATAATCGACTTGAGTGGAAATCGAATGTAATATCTTTATACTCCATAAGGACCGAAAATAAAGAAAAAAATAGAATTTAAATCACAAGTCTTGCCTGAAAAAAAATTTCTTACTATATGCATATTTTCACCTGCCACTAGACACTAGACATATATCACAACTTTTTGTTGTCGCTGATACGTCTTTTTGTCCAATAATGACGTAACAGTACCAAAATTTCAAACTTTCCAGTATTTAAATTTTTTAAAAGAATTAAATAAACAAAGAATTAGGCATGTCATTTTGAAGAGTATTTTGTAATTCTCATTATTTTAACATGTAATATGACTTAAAGTTTTAGAAATAGAATTACTAATCATATGATATAAGAGTCTAAAATCAAATGGGGTCTATTGTGTTATGTGACAAGTGCTGGTCACCTAATTTTCTAAGGGGTAATATGTGACATGGATTTGGTCACATATTTATTTTATTGGTCACTTAATTCTTTAATTGGCCACATAAAATAAAAATCAAAATAATTAATGATTGTATTAAAGTAAGCTTAAATTTGAGGCATAGTTAAAATTTCAAAATTCACTTAATCATGATTAAAAACAAAAATTAAAAATAGTAAAATTTTTCTAAAATTTTAGTCAAAAATTATATTGATAAGATTATGTTAAGATTAGTTTATGAAAAACAGGCCACATGAAATACCAAAATGCAATGAGGAAACTGTTGAGGAAGTAAAAAAAACCTTAAGCAACAAACGAAGTCCTGTTAAGTGTCCTGAATGTGGTAATTATTTTGAGCGTA